>PGWS01037140.1:0-49877 GCA_002896235.1 Cicer reticulatum | reverse complement strand
CCGATCATTTTATGAAATTTACATTTCCTTATTATGATGATTTACAAAGTGTTTGAATAGTTGAATGTTGGAATATACAACACAAAACGTTCGAACCTAGGTCATTTTCCTCTTGTAATTTTGATTTTAAAAAAAGTATTTTATGGGAACAATTTGTTTGGAGTAATGGCTTCTTCAAGTGTGCAGCAATTAGAACAAGAAAATCATAGGAAGGTACTAGAGGAAGTGACCAGAAGATGAAATTAGAGGAACGCTAAAGCTTAAGTGTTTGCCTCTGAAAGCAACATGCCTCTGAAGGTTACGAAGACTACCTCTGATGTTTGACTCTTGAGTTTGGGTCTAAAAATTGGTTCTGAAGATTGGCTCTGAAACTCGGTGTAAAGACTGCCTCTAAAGACTGACTGAGACTGAATTTGATTCATGCTTCTAAAGCCCTTGCATGTCTCTAATGTGCCCAAACTTAGTATGTCTCTGAAGAGTTTATATCAAGCTATCATTAACTCTGAATAGATTGTTCGAGCTATGAATTCAAAGCTCATATTCCGCTAACCAAAAGTTGCAGCACACTCAAAATGATGCATTTAATATGCATCCTCTAATGATTCAAAATTGATTTTTCAAAGCCACTAATTTAAGTCAAACAATTCTACCTCAAATTTATGATCCAAAAACAAGCTACACTCAACAAGAAAGTAATGGCTCTAAAGGAAAGTCAAACTTAATGAAAATAATTTACAAAACTTAGCTGAATTAGAATTTACAAATATTGAAGACAGTTATAATCCATTCCCGCTCCAATCAATCATGATGTGAATGGAGATTTACATGAAAAGTTTTTTGAACACAATTATGAATTAGATACGAATTCAATTATAATTGAGGAAATCATTGACAAGGTGACAAGAAGATATGGTAAAGAATATGTTCAAGAAGATATGGTCAGAAATTGTATAAAGAAGATATGGAATATTAATTCAAAATAAGATATGATCAAAATAATACTCAACAAGAAGATATGGTCAAAATTATTCACAAGAAAATATGGTCAAAATATTGTTCACTAGAGATATGCTCTAATTTTCTACAAGATATGCTCACAAGAAGATACGTTCATTATTTGTTCACAAGAAGACACACTCATAATTATTCACTAGAAGATACGCGTATAATTATTCACATGAAGAAACACTCAGAATTATTCACAAAAAGAAACACTCATAATTTGTTCACAAGAAGATACATTCAAAATTTATTCACAATAAAGATATGATCAAATTTTACATGGACAAAAGTGAAACCCTAATTATTCTGTAAATAGATACTCAAGATTGAAGAAGAAAGCATGAACTCATAAAATCTAAAATATCCATAAAATTCAGAAGAAAAAAATTTGAGTGCTCAAATTTCATTAGTATTCAAAGTTCAAATGTTTAAGTTCTAGAGAACCACTTTGCTCAAAGAAATATTTTCTAAGTGTTTTTAGTGTGAGAAATCAATTGTAACAATATGCTTAGTAGAAGTAAAACACAATTCATTCCAAAACTTGTGTAACCCATCTCGATAGTAGCTTTTAGTGTTCCTTAGCAATATGTGTGTTTTAAGGTTGTATTGAGAAGACTTGACTTGTAGAGTCAAGGTGTAGTTGCCTTCCACAATTTGTGGTTGTTAGGCTATGTGGAAAAGACGTGACTTGTAGGGTCAAGGTATTTTTTTTGCCTCAAAAATTATGTAGGTATCAAGTTGTTTTGAGAAAGACTCACTTGTATGGTCAGTATTGTGTAATTCAAGGATTTGAATTAATGGTTAAATCCTTCTAAGTGAAGGGACTGGATGTAGCTATCAAGTTGGTGGTGAACTGTGATAAATTTTCTTGTGTCACTTTACTTATGCACTCTTTACTTTACTGTTGCCTCTAATTACTTAAGCCTGATTGCTACTGCCGCTGTTTTAGTTAAAGCACAAACCTGAACTAGTTATTGAATAAATAATTAAAAAGAATCAATCTAAGAAAAACACAAGTCCATCCCCCTCAAGTTGAGCAATTTACAGTGTTTGTGGAATGATCCCTAACACCGTTTTTCTTCGTTTTCAATCAAAGAGGAAGAGTGAAGTTGAGAATTCCTTCTTATATCCACCAAGCCTTGGTTTTCTAAATCTTGAAAGAAAAGGAAGCAACAAAAATGAAAATGGGAGCAGGAGGGAGAATGGGTCACGCGAGGCAGCAGAGGAGAAGATGGAATTGTGGATTTTCTTTCTTCCCTTTTCCTTTCTTTCTTTTCCTTCCTTTCTATTTCTTTTCATTCTATTTCCTTTTTCTTTCTTCTTTTCCTTCCTTTTTCCTTTCCCTCCCAAACATATATTCATTATATATATTTATTATAATTAACAAATATCTCAAAATATCTAGATATTTGTTAATTTTCCATTTCACCATAACGCATTAAATCTTCGTAAAAGATCACACGCAATTAATTTAATTTATTCATCGACGAGTAATTCTAATCGGCATCAAAATATCTTTTTGATCATATAAACTCCATAATATTAAAACTTTGGCTAAAAAGTCTCCGAGCCAATATCCAAAATACAAAAAAATACATAAAGTATACTTTAAAATTATGGGTCTTACATTACTACCCCCTAAATTAGTTTTGTCCTCGAAACTAGGCGCCGATAAATAACTCTGGGTGTTGTTCTCTCATCTTGCTCTCCAGTTCCCAAAGTCGCATCTCCAGTAATTGGGTTCCAAACTACTTTGACCAACGAAACATCTTGGTCCTCAATCGCTTAATCTCTCCTGTCATCAATTCTCACAGGTGGTACTTCGAATGACAAGTTATCCTTCAGTTGGATTGTGTCTGGTTCGATCACATGAGATGGATCTGCAAGATATTTCCTCAACTGTGACACATGAAACACATCATAAATATTGGACCATTATCGAGGCAATGCAATCCGATAAGCAACAGGCCCAATTCGGCAGAATCTAATATGGTCCAATGAATTTCGGAGTCAACTTCTTCGATTTCAAGGCTCTACCTACTCCAGTAGTAGGTGTGACTCTCAGAAATACAATGGTCACCCTGTTCGAATTCTAAAAGTCTGCTAACGCTTGTCCGTGTAACTTTTCTGACGATCCTGTGAAGTCTTCATTTTCTCCTTGATCTTCCTTACCTTAGCTGTAGTCTGTTGCACCATCTCCGGTCCGACAATCATACTTTCACCGTCCTTATACCAACACAAGGGCGTTTGACACTTGCGCCCATATAAAGCCTCATATGGGTGCCATTCCGATACTTGCGTGGAAACTATTGTTGTAGGTGAACTCAATCAACGGAAGTACATCATCCCAACTTCCCTATCATCTAATACACATCCTCTCAACAGATCTTCCAGGGACTAATTCGTCCTTTCAGTCTGTCCGTCGTTTTGTGGATGGTAAGCTGAACTCAATTCGTAGTTTCGTTCCCAACGCTTCGTGCAACGCTCCCCAAAAATGTGATGTGAACTTCGGATCACGGTCTGATACAATACTCGATGGTACCTCGTGTAACCTCACAATTTCAGCAATGTAGATCTCTGTTAGCTGATCTACCTTATAGGTGGTCTTTATTGGCAAAAAGTGAGCGGATTTAGTCAGCTGATCCACTATCACCCATATAGAATCATTCTTTCTCGTTGTTTTTGGCAATCTAGTTATAAAATCCATGGAAATGTTGTCCCACTTCCATTCAGGTATATCTAAAGGTTGCAACATCCCAGCAGGTTGCTGATGTTCCACCTTCGCTTTCTGACAAGTTAGACAAGTTGATACATACTCCGCTACATGTTTCTTCATTCCTGGCCACCAATAATGTTGTCTCAAATCCTGATACATCTTTGTTGCTCCAGGATGAATACTCAACTTGCTCTTATGAGCCTCTTCTAAGATTGTTTTCCTCATATCTGTAATTTCTGGTACACAAATCATGCCATTATATCGCAAAATATTATCTGATCCAATCTTGAACTCAGTTGTCTTCCCTTGCACTATTAGGTTCCTCTTCTGTTGTATTAAAACGTCATCTTGAGAATTTGCAATGTCTTCAAGTAGTCCACTCGAAATCTTAATCATTCCGAATTTCAAAATTCCTAGTGCAAACTCTACGTTCAAGTGTAGATCTCTAAAAGCTTCCCACAACTCTTGTTGTCTAGCCATAATTGTTGAAAACACCGAGACACTTCTTCTACTCAAAGCATCAGCCACTACATTGGCCTTCCCAGGGTGGTACTGCAGTGTGAAATCAAAATCTTTGAGAGTCTCCATCCATCGTCTCTGGCGCATGTTCAATTCCTTCTGATCAAACAAATATTTCAAACTTTTATGGTCACTGAACACGGTGAACGTGCACCCATATAAATAGTGCCTCCAGTTCTTCAATGCAAAAACAACCGCAGCAAGCTCCAAATCATGAGTAGGATAGTTTCTCTCATGAATCTTCAATTTCCTTGAGGCATAAGCTACAGCTTTCTTGTGTTGCATCAGAACACATCCCAAACCTTGGTGAGATGCATCACAATAAACTTCATAGGGTTCATCTGATTGCGGTAATACCAACACTGGCGAGGTCGTCAATTTTCTCTTTAGTAACTGAAAATTTTCCTCACACTTCTCCGTCCATGCGAACGGTTGATCTTTTCTGGTAAGTTGTGTTAATGGAGTCACAATCTTAGCAAAACCTTCAATAAACCTCCTGTAGTACCCTGCCAATCCTACGAAGCTTTGTATGTCAGTGACAGTCTGAGGCTGTTTCCAAGCAAGAACCGCCTCAATCTTAGCCGGATCTACAGCATTTCCTTCCTTGGTTATCACATGTCCTAAGAAATTCACTTTTTCTAGCCAGAATTCACACTTTGACAGATTGACATACAATTGCTTCTCGCGTAAAATCTCAAGAACTTGACGTAGATGTTCTTCATGCTCTTCTTCAGTTCTCGAATAAATTAATATATCATCAATGAACACCACAACAAATTTATCAAGGAATGGACTAAAGATTCTGTTCATGTAGTCCATGAAAATTGCTGGCGCATTGGTAACCCCAAACGACATGACGAGATATTCATAATGTCCGTAATGGGTTCTGAAAGCAGTCTTCTGAATATCTCCTTCCCTTACTTGAATCTGATGGTAACACGACTTCAAGTCAATCTTCGAAAATATCGCGGCCCCTCTTAATTGATCCATTAAATCATAGATGTGTGGCAAAGGATAACGATTCTTAATAGTTGCCTTATTAAGTTGTCTATAATCCACACATAAGCGCGAGCTTCCGTCCTTCTTCTTAACTAGCAAGACTGGAGCTCCCCATGGTGATACACTTGGTCTTATAAATTTCCTCTCCAACAAGTCTTCAATTTGGCTTTTGAGCTCATTTAATTCCAATGGCGACATTCAATACGGTGCCATTGAAATAGGTCCGATTCATGGGTGCAAATCAATGAAAAATTCCACTTCTCTTACCGGTGGCAATCCTGGAATTTCCGTTGGAAATACGTCCCGGTACTCATTGACAAGCATCACATCTTCTATGTTCACATTTATCTTTGCCTCCACTTTAGCCAGAGACAAAAACTCATGAGTCCCTTCACTTAGTGACACTCGGAGTTTGTTAGCGGCTAAATACTTAACAACTCCTGGTTCGGGGAAAAAAACCAATTTATGAGCACAATCCAAGATCACATAATGGTACGACATCCAATCCATACCGAGAATGACCTCGAGTGATTGTAGAGGTAAACAAATCAAATTAACCAAGGAATCTCTATTCTGAATAGTCATTTGACAATGTAAACATGCAGAATTTACTTTCAAAGTCTTAGCTGGTGTGGAGACAACCAAATCAAAAGGTAAAGCAGACACGGATAACTTCAAACGATTCACACAATCCATAGCAATGAAGGAATGGTTTGCCCCGAATCAAAAAGTGCAGTTTAGAGTGTTACCTGCAATCTCACAGTCACGTTGAATCAGATTACCAGATGGATTCCCCTCTTCAGCGCTCACGCAATAAATGTGTCCTCTAGCAGTAGGACGAGTAGCCCTAGTTACATTCACAACTGGTTCTACCCTTCGGAGCCGTGCAAATCTTTTGCCATGTGTCCTGGCTTCTGACAATTGTAGCAGGTGAGAGTATTAGGGGTACAATCGTTAGCATAATGTCCTCTTCCCACATCGGAAACATCGAACCACTCGTCCCAGTTGTCTTCCGAAATTCTAGTTCCCTAGGCGATTCTGCCCACCATTGTTAGTTCGTGGTCGATCATAAGGTTTAGCAACTTGTTTCCCTTGTTGTTCTGGTAAATTCACCCGACTAGGCCCTCCTGCACTAAAATTCCCTCCTCAGCTAGCCCTCTTATTCTTCATATCCTCAACTTCCCTACATTTTTCCACAAGAACTTGGAAACGTTGAATTCCCAAGGGCAAGACCGAGTCTTGAATCTCGTACTTTAGTCCGTCTTGGAAACGATGACACATGAATGGTTCATCAATCTCTTCACGGAAAAACCTGAAGTGTCTCGATAGCGATTCAAACTTAGCAGCATATTCGCCCACGGTCATGTTCCCCTGATGCAGTTTCAGGAAATCATCACCCAGTTTAGACCTGGTACTCATCGAGAAGTATTTGTCTAAAAACTTCCTTTTGAACGATTCCCAGTTCACCTCCTCGTGAGCTAACCTCATCAAAAATCTTGCACTCCTCCACCAGTACTCAATATCCCCCAATAGCATATAAGTGGCATAGTTCACCTTCACTTCCGCCCGACAATTAATCATTTCGAAGATCTTCTCCACTTCTTGGATCCATTGATCCGCTTTCTCCGAATTCTCATCCTCTTTAAACTTGGGAGGATTGTAGCGACGAAAGTCTTCTAATCCTCTTGACTCTGCAGCACGGATCTCTCTTTCCCTCTTTTCAAGATCACGTTGAGTCTTGGCAGCAGTCTGTGCAGCAACAGAAGCAGCCATGTTATTCATGGCCTCCGCCATTCGATCATCCCTATTAGCATTGGCTCTCGGAGCGTCATTCCTTCTTGGCGGCATGGTTTTCCTATAAAACCATCATCAAAGTAGAGTCTTAACACTACTTCAAATAATTCCAAACTAACTTCCGACCACATCAACACATAATAACTATTTTGGACTTGACAACTCAAACAACCTAAACCGACGCATGATCAGATAACAACTCCCAACCTACAGGTTGACCTACAATCTATAACCAAAGGTTCCACAGCCCCCCAAAGAAAACCAAACCAAAGCTATGATACCACAATGTAACACCCGATTTTCAAAGCGAGGGTGTATTTTTTTTTTCAAAAAGAAATTAAAATAAATCAGAGAATTAAATAAGGTAATACCTTTGGATAAATAATTGAGTCAATATAATTTACAAGCAGCGGAAAAGTTTCTCAAAATATATGAATCCAAAGTATTTACACAACAACAGATGATACATGGAACCTATTCAACTAAGATGTCCATACTGACAATATTAGTAAAGGTACAGTTTTTCAGTTCAAAATAACGTAATCCAAAAAACATCTGTTCCCTCTATCTCATCCTAATCTGATCATTCTTCAAAAAAAAAAAACTATAGCTATACACCCTGAGTGATCTCCACGCGCCCCGTGAGATCCTCCTAACATAGCTCCAGTCAAGCAATCCCATCCGTAGGGTACGAACCGGTAGGATCGTCCTGGCTCTCATCTGAGGGCAAAGCCCAGATTTCCACAATAGTTGTAAAGGGTCACCAACCGAAATTAACAATTAACACATAACATTTAAGTTTTTAAATGCACAAAATAACCTTTCAACTTAGCATGCACCTTAAAAGGGTTTTCCATATGCTAAAAGTTCATATAACACTTGCCAAATAAAAATGAATTCAAAATAAAGTTCTCAATCCATCAAGTAATACATAACTAACCAAGACATTGATAAATCAATTGAGCAATCTGTTATCTAACTCAAAATAAGAATTTCTACTAAGCCAATCGATTTCAAAATTGATTTCCTGAAGGTTTTTAGTGAAAATTGAATTCTGGGCTTAATTCAATGGATTGACGGGATAGTTGAGCCCCTGACTTAATGCCAATCGATTCCCAAATCGATTTTTGTCAGTTTTGCTGAATTCCTGCATGGCCAAATCGATTGGGAAATCGATTTTATAAATAGTTGAGCCCCTGTAACTTCCCAAATCGATTGGGAAATCAATTTTATAAATAGTTGAGCCCCTGTGACTTCCCAAATCGATTGGGAAATCGATTTCCCTGCTTATCCTTTTAAAAATACATAAACTAATTCAATCACATTCATACACAACTCCAAATCTTAACACTTAGCAATTCCCACACATTCACCACGACAAATTGGGTTTCGAAATAGTTTTACAATCCATCACACTTACACACGATAATCAATACATAACACTTAGAAATTCCAACACAATTACCACGACAACTTGAGTTTTGAAATAGTTTACAATAAGTCACACTTACACACAAAATCAATACATAACACTTAATCATAACTTGATTCAAACACGACTCGTGTGCCAAGCACCCTAATGCGATGCGTATATGCCAAAATGCATGGACTCGGAATTCCAAACCAAAACCCTCCTCGAAGAGCCGTAAATCATTAATTGTACCGCCTATCGCAGGCCAAAGTACCAATTACCGAGGTTGCCACCTATCACGGGTCTGCACGATTTACTAAAATGCGTAAACCATAAACGTACTGCCTATCACGGGCCCGTATCATTTACCGAGGTGCCACCTATCACGGGTCTGCACGGTTTACTAAAAAGAACGTAAATTGTAAATGTACCGCCTATCACAGGCCAAAGTACTATTTACTAAGGTGCCACCTATCACGGGTCTGCACAATTTACAAAAAGCGAAAACCATAAACGTACTGCCTATCACGGGCCCATACCGTTTATCGAGGTGCCACCTATCACGGGTCTGCACGGTTTTCAAAAACGTAAATCATAAATGTACCGCTTATCACAGGCCAAAGTACTATTTATCAAGGTGCCACCTATCACGGGTCTGCACGATTTACAAAAAGAATGAAAATGCATGAGCATATACTGACTCCATCCACAACAATCGTTAAGCAAATGCAGATATTAAAAGATTCCCTATTTTTAATACTCATTTAACTTAAACGATTTTCACAACAAACATTAAGCAAACAGAAATATTAAGAGATTTCCCCATTCTTAATACTCTTTTAACTTAAACGATTTTCGCAACAACATTAAGTAAACAAGACATTAAGAGATTCCCCATTCTTAATACTCATTTAACTTAAACGATTTTCCCAAACACACATTAAGTAAACCGAGATATTAAAAGATTCCCCATTTTTAAATACTCGTTTAACTCTAATGGTTTTCAAATCCACACAAAACAAACTCAAACCTATTATCAGATCCAATCCACAACTCACACCAAAACACATCAATTCATTTCTCCACAAAATCCAACATACAGATATCAAATTTCATAAGCATTAATTATGAATACGTCAAAATACGATGAACACGGATCAACACAACATAACACTCAAATACATCAAATTTCATTTACTCAAAATCATACATAAATGAGTTTAAATTCATTTTCCACGCAACCACAGATAAGTCCCTAAATGCAAACTAAAAGTTTGGAAGGAGCTCTTACCTTCACGTTAGCTTTAACGTTCGATTACAGTACCGCGAGTAACTCCGGTAAAATCTCCGCTCGCAATGTCGCCTCCAAAGTTGATTCCCTAGCACCGTAGCGTGGTAGTGAACAACTTTCCCTTCTATCTCTTCGCGAGATGAAGCTTAGATCTAGATGAAACGGGGAGGTTTGTGTTTGACAGTTTTGAAATCCCTAACACCGTTTTTCTTCGTTTTCAATCAAAGAGGAAGAGTGAAGTTGAGAATTCCTTGTCTTATCACCCACCAAGTCTTGGGTTTCTAATCTTGAAGAAAAGGAAGCAACAAAAATGAAAATGGGAGAAGGAGGAGAATGGGTCACGCGAGGCAGCAGAGGAAGAAGATGGAATTGTGATTTTCTTTCTTTCCCTTTTCCTTTCTTTCTTCCTTCCTTTCTATTTCTTTTCTTTCTATTTCCTTTCTTTCTTCTTTTCCTTCCTTTTTCCTTTCCCTCCAAACATATATTCATTATATATATTAATTATAATAACAAATATCTCAAAATATCTAGATATTTGTTAATTTACCATTTCACCCATAACGCATTAAATTCTTCGTAAAAGATTCACCGCAGTTACTTTAATTTATTCATCGACGAGTAATTCTAATCGGCATCAAAATATCTTTTTGATCATATAAACTCCAAAATATTAAAAACTTTGGCTAAAAAGTCTCCGAGCCAAAGTCCAAAATACACAAAAATACATAAAGTATACTTTAAAATTATGGGTCTTACAATATACAAATTATGTTTTTATAGGGTAATTGATTGTAAATCTATTATAATATTATTAAGTTGTTAGATGTTTTTAATATTTTTAAAAAATTTGCTCTCTTTGTCTGATCTAAGTTAAATTTGTTGAATGTTTGGTGATTGGATTTAGACTCTATTTTAAGGAGTAAAACTAGTAATATTTGGTTTGTAGTTAAAATTGACAACGTACTTGGAATGTCTTTTCATTTAACAAAACTAAATGAACTATATTATTATTGACAAAATCTATATGTTATGTTTTTATATGTAAATTGCAGTGAGTAACTCTATTGTATTTTATTTCATAATTGAATGATAAATGTGATAGACATTTTTATTTGATAATTGAATGATAAATGTTATGTGTTTAATTGATTTATTTTGTCATGCTAGTCTATCATGCAATGTTAGTTGATTTTTTACATGTTGTGCTTAATTGGAGATTGAATGTCTTAAATATAGTTATAGACTAAGTTTGAATCTTGAGGGCGGTAAGTTGAATATTAGTTCACACACCGAAAATTTCGAGGACGAAATTCTTTAACAAGGGGAGAATTGTAACACCCAAAATTTTATAATAAACTATTTTATTAATTAAATAGGAATATAGATAATTAATTTGGTGTTAAAATTATTTTATAATATATTGTTGATTAGTTTATTGTTAATTTTCCTTATAGCATGATTTCTATGATGTGCTAGTTTTATAAATATTAGATTACATGAGCGATATAAATAATAAATATTATATTTTACTCTTGATCTATTTTTTTGAAAAATAATAGTAATTTTAGTGTAATATATAGTTTAAAGAAAAAGATTTTATGCGATTTTACGTGTATATACGTGTACCCCAATTAATGTAATATTTTGTGTGCGTTTGACTAATATTAAGTATGCACGTAGTTATATTTCAATTATTATAACTACTTTCTATTTTAGTAATTTTTTTTATAAATAAATCTTGAGATATAAATTGATATTGTGTTTGATTTCTTTATTTTTATATATTTTTTATGAAATTGTGATTTTATATATATTTATATGATTTAGTAATTAATATTATGATTACTAATATAAAGTGTTGTCTAATATGATGGTATTATTATAATGTGAGTATTTGAGAAATAAGTATAATTGTAGATATTATTTTGAATGTGAGAGTTTTAATTATGAGTAATATGTTTTTATATTAATTATTTTAATTACTCTAATTTAGCATATATTAATTATGAAATATTAGTAATGTTTTGAAAATTTAATGATGTTTGGAAAAAGTATTAAAAAAATGAGATTAAGTAACAATTAATTTTGTTTTAAAAAAATAAAAATAATAAATAGTAAAACATATATTAAATAAGGGACAAATAGGCTTGACCCATTTACGTTAACCCTAATTATGTTAATGAAATAAAAATAAGAAAAGTAAGAAAGGAGCTGCAGTAGCCGTAAAACCAAAGAGAAAAACACAACAACAACCTATAGTTTGACATCGACGATCGATAATTGTTCCTGAAAAGTTTATCCGTTCTCGTCCAAATTTCAGTATGTCGTTTTATTCATTTAGGTAGTCAAATAAATATACTTCCTCAAATTTTTAACCATCCAAATTTCTCTCTAAAATCTCCGACTTCTCCGCTTGTTAAATTACTTAGTTTGAACCGTTCTCCTTCACCGTAAGTCCGATTTGTGAGAAACCAACGCCAAAACGACCGTGTGAAAAATTGCTATTTTATCCAATGATTTTTTTTCTGATTTATGAACGATTGATGGGCAAAGAGTCAATGAACAAAGGATGTTTGCTCGTGGAATCGTATTCGTGTGTGAAAGCGCGAAATAAGGTAAGAGGTGAGAGAGCGTTTGAATTCATGAGTATAATATATTGTGAGATGAACCGCAAAACCGTATTTCCCAACGATTCATCCGGGGTTGCTACGTACGACAGTAGCCCTTTGAGTGATAAATTAATTAATATAGAAATAAGAAAATTGTGAGATTAAAATGTGAAATAGAAATATTTATAAGGTGTTGATTGATTTAATTTCGTTAAATGTGTGATATTTTTATATTATTGTGATATTTAACATTATTGTGATATTTGATATTATTGTGATATTTAAAATTATTGTGATATTTGATGTTATTGTGATATTTGATTTCAAATGAATTTAGTGCATATGTTTGATTAAGTGAGTTTATGTGAATGCAATGTATAATGTAAGTTTATTTGATGATGATGTGTGATTTATAATATAAATCAATGATAAGTTTATGTGATAATAATGATGATGTTTGATTGATGATATTGATTCTATAAAATTGTGATGATTTTATGTGATGAGATATGATTAATGAGAGTGATATTGTGATGAGAATATTGAATTAACCCCATAGTTGATAAAATAATGGTGATTTCAATTTGTGTTTGAGATGACGGTTTTAATGGAGTATCATATACCAACGAGGGGAGAAAATAAATATTGTGAATTTGTGAAGTGGAGATTATTTTGTCATCATATAGGTAGGGCATGACAAGCCTAGTGATTCCAGGGAAGTACAACTCAATGAGCCTGATCGTGGCGGTCTGCTGTCGAGCCTTAAGGCAAGATTGTTAGACCTTGGAGGTATTCGGGTGGGGAATTCCTAGGTGACTTGGAGGTCGCACTCCAAATGTCGGGAGCTATCACGCAACACACGTTTAACCTCGATTGTCATGTATATGTGTCTCGGTTGAGTTGAGGGGATCTCTGAGGACAGGGCCAATTTGAATTGTCCGTCCACCGGGATGGTGCATAGTATCAAGCCTCCTAACCAAGTACTTCAGAGTTAGAATGGTAAACATTGTGAAGTAGAGTCTAAGTTCATGCATTTCATTGCATTTACTTGTGATTATTTTGTGGTGATTGATGTGTTTCAAAAGTAATAATAATTACTCTTAGATGATTTGATGCATATTATAATGAGATGATTATCTTGAGTGAATTTTGATGTTATAATATGATACTATTTACTTAAATATTTTTGATATATCGTAGTGTGATTATGATACGGTCTATTATGATTGTTGTGTGTTCTTCTTTCTTATATTATACTATTAACATGATATTGAAACTCACCTTCTTCGTTGTTTGTGTTTGACTGCTTTGCCATGCGTTTGCAAATCGCAGTTGTTACAGGTTAATAAGTCTTGAAGTTCAAGTTTGGGAGGAACCCACTCTGATAGGTGATACCGGGAATAAGGGTTGTAATTTGTATTTTACTTATTTATTTTGAAACGACTTTTGTATGAAAACCATATAAGTACTAGTAGGTTTTTAGAATTAAATCAAGTAATTATACTTAATTCAAGCTTATTGAGATTGCACTATGGAGTAAAGAAGTTAAAGTGTTCCTTTTAATTTTTAAGAAACGTGATATCCTAAATTAAAGATTAAAGTTTTTATTTTCTTGGAAACATATTATTATTTATCCGCTACAAATTTTATAGAAATGTGATATAAATTATTATGTATATTATTTTGGGGTTTAGGGTGTCACATTAGTGGTATCGGAGTAGGTCTGTCCAATCAGGCCGAGTGGGTCGAATGTCGATTATGTGTTACGAATTTCAGTCGTGTGAATTGTGTTTTCTTGTGTAATAATTTTCTTCTCTATGATGGTTTTCCCATTATATAATTGTGTTAATGATTATATTGTTTTGTATTATTATACATATTTTCGAGATTACTAATTAACTGTTTATTAATTGCTTACTCTGATTGTGTTATGGATCCTAAATTCCTACTTAAGTGAGTAAATAAACCATAAATCATAACATCAAATATCACAATAATTTTAAATATCACAATAATATCAAATATACAATAATGTTAAATATCACAATAATATAAAATATCACACATTTAACGAAATTAAATCAATCAACACCTTATAAATATTTCTATTTCACATTTTAATCTCACAATTTTCTTATTTCTAGATTAATTAATTTATCACTCAAAGGGCTACTGCCGTACATAGCGAGCCCCAGATGAATCGTAGGGAAATACGGTTTTCCCGTTCATCTCACAAGATATTACACTCATGAATTCAAACGCTCTCTCACCCCTAACCTTATTTTGACGCTTTCACACACGAATATGATTCCATGAGCAAACAGGCTTGTCCTTTGACTCTTTGTCCTTCAATCGATCTAACTCGACAATTTATGGGTAAACGTCAAAAATAGATTTTGAGAAGACACTCTAAAAATTAAATTTCCAAAATAGGTCAAGTAAACTTACTATAAATTAGAAAACTAATCATTGGATAATATAACCACTTTTTCACACGATCGTTTTGGCGTTGGTTTCACTCAAATCGGACTTACGATGAAGAAGAACGGTGCAAAATAATGAATTTTACAAACGGAGAAGTCGGATATTTTAGAGAGAAATTGGGGTTGTTAAAAAATTTGGAAAAGTATGTTTAATTGACTAACTAAATGTATAAAAATAACATACTGAAATTTGACGAAACGGAGAAAATTTTCTGAGACAGTTATCGACTGCCCGGTATCAATTTTCTTCTATTTTTCCTCCAATTCTTCTTGGGAGCCGTTGCCGCGTAACTTGCTATCTCTCTCTCTCTCTCTCTCACTCTATTTTCTTTGTGTTTTATTCTTTAATTAGGTTTTACTTGGGCTTTACCCATGAAATACATTTAATTTTTTTTTATTTATTTTTAATAAAACTAACAACTACCCAAGTTATTTTTTTAACACAATATAATTACTAATATTTGAAAACTAATACTTGATAGATTAGAGTAATTAAAATAATTGAACTTTAAAAAAATACATATTATTAACAACTCAAACTCCTATATTCAAAAAATACAATTTATTTTCAAAATACTCACGATATAATAATATCATTAGAGAATATTCAAAATTATAAAATAAATAAATATAATATAATATATATAATATTAATTACTAAATCATAATATATATATAATCACAATTCCAAAATAGTATATAAAAGTAAAGAAAATCAAACACAATATACTACTATCTCAAGATCATTATTTAAAAATATAATAATTGAAATAAGATATATCTTTGCAAATAATTAAATATAATTAAGTGCATATTTAATATTAACCAAACACACAAGGAAATATGTATAAAGCTAGCATATTGTAGAAAACACACATATAACAAAAATTAATCCAAAAATTTATCAACATATATTATAAAATAATTTTAACATCAAGTTAATTATTAAAATTCTATTTAATTAATAAAATAGTTTATTATAAAATTTGGGTGTTACACCTTCAACTCAACCCGAGACACATATATGTGACAGTCGAGGTAAACGTGTGTTGCGTGGTAGCTCCCGACATCTAGAGTGCTACCTCCAAGTCACCTAGGAATTCCCCACCCGAATACCTCCAAGGTCTAACAATCTTGCCTTAAGGCTTGATAGCAGTCCACCACGATCTGGCTCATTCAGTTGTACTTCCCCAAAATCACTAGACTTGTCAGGCTCTTCCTATATGATGACAAAATAGTCTCCACTTCACAAATTCTCACTATATTTTCTCCCCTCGTTATCTTAGACTACTCCATTAAGAGCATCATTTTTAGGAATCATCGATATCTCATCAACCATGGGGTACTTCAATATTCTCATCACAATTTTATAACATCATTAATCATACACAATCATGTTCATCATATAAACTCATCACAATTTCATAACATCACTATCATCAATCAAACATCATCATTATCATCACATAAACATATGTCATGCAATGCATCAATCTTTTATTATCACATCACATAAATTCGTCTAATCAAACATATGCACATAATTTCATTCAACATCCAACATCACAACAATATCAAATATCAAATACCACACAATTATTCAAAATTAAATCAATCAACATCTTATAAACATTTCTATTTAACATTTTAATCTCACAATCCCAATATTTTCACATTAATTAATTTATCTCTCAAAGGGCTACTGTTGTACGTAGCGAGCCCCAAATGAATTATTGGGAAATATAGTTTTCTCGTTCATCTCACAATATATTATACTCATGAATTCAAACTCTCTCTCACCCCTTACCTTATTTAGGCCCTTTCTCAAACACAAAAATCAATGGAAAGTTTCAACAGCAACTGTAGATCGACAACGCACAACGAGCGAATCCGAATAAACGACGAGTTCACAAATCTTTGAGACTTGACTGATAAATTATGATGAGCTTAAAAAATAAATTTTAAATAATTAATAATAATTTGAGGAACAAAAATAGAGTCAAAATAACGAGAAAAAATGATACCAATTAGAGCACCAGAAGGGCCCGACGTCAACTTCACCCAAAATACAAAGGAGTAGTGATTCTTGAAGGTTTCGGTCAAAAACAGCTCTCCAAAGCAAAGAAACGCAGCTGTTTCTAATTAAATGGAGCCACGACCATTAAAATTGATGCCAAAAATGGATTCAGTGGCCGATTTTGTGTGGGATAAAGGTTGAGATCGTTTCAAAACGGCAAGGAATTGGTGGGGATGAATTTTAGGCAAAAAGGGTTTTGTTTGGTGATACGCGTGTTTTTCTTGCTGAAGAAGAGAAAGTCTTTTAGTTCAGATGGAAGGTTGCAGGTAACAGATGTCTAGGTGCATGAGTAAAACAGGCTGTAAGGCCCAACACAAGAGAGTCTAGTCTGTGTGTCATGCAGGAATGGAGGTGTAATGAGCAATTCGCAGGTGTAGGAAAGAAAAAGTCCAACCAGTAATACACCAAATTAATATGTAGAAGTAGAAAATAGGGGTGTAAACAGTCGTCCGGTCCAAAATCCATTTTTTTGTATTTCTAAAAGTCCTTAATAAATAAATAGTTTATTTTACTTTTCTAGAAACTTTTCTCCAAAATACTCATTTTAACATAATATTATCTATCCTTAACATAGATAAATATAATTTTAACCAAAACTCTCATTCAAAATAATAACTTTGATCATTATTATAACATCTTTCAAAATAATCACATAAAAGTACATCATCTTTATAGAATATTCGAAATGATAAAATAAATAAATATAACATCAATCATTTATATTACTTACTAATTAAAAATAAATATGTGCAACTATAATAAAAATAAAAATAAATCAAATATTAAAATTACTAATATATCAAGATAATTATTTGTAAAATAATAATTAAAAAATACGTAACATTATAAGTAATTTAAATATAATTATGCGTACACTTAACATCAGTCAAACATACACAGAGAAATATCACATTAACTGCAAACACACATATCCATGGTAGAGTCGCTTAAAATCTTTGTCTTTAAAATATCTACACTAAATATTAATTATTTATAGAAAAATATATAAAATAATAAATATAATATTTGTTATTTATATCACTTATTTAGCCAAATATATTTTACAAAATTAGTGTATCATAGAAAGCTCTATAATAACGAAAGTTAGTCACTAGACTTTATGACATAACATTCTAAAATAGTTTTAACACCAAATTAATTATCTAAAAATCCTATTTCATTAAGAAAATTTTATTATAAATTTGGGGTATTTCCAATTTTCCCTTGACCGAATTTCGAATTTAGTTTTTAGAGTAGTTTCTCATAATTTATTGTTGAAGTTTACCCATAAACTGTCGAGTTAGATCGATTGAAGGACAAAGTGTCAAAGAACAAAAACTGTTTGCTCGTGGAATCGTATTCGTGTGTGAAAGCGTCGAAATAACATAATGGGTGAAAGAGCGTTTGAATTCATGAGTATAATATAATGTGAGATGAACAGTAAAATCGTATTTCCCAACGATTCATTCGGGGCTATCTACGTACGACAGAAGCCCTTTGAGGGATAAATTAATTAATATACAAATTTGAAAATTGTGAGATTAAAATATAGAATAGAAATATTTGTAAGGTGTTGATCGATTTAATTTCTTTAAATGTGTGGTATTTGATATTATTGTGATATTGGATGTCGAATGAATTTTATGTATATGTTTGATTAGATGATTTTATGTGATGTGATGATAAAAGAGGAATGCATTGTGATAATTTTATGTGATGATGATGATGATGTATGATTAATAATTGTGATGTTATAAATTTGTCATAAGTTTATGTGATGAGGTATGATTGATAATAGTGATGCTATAAATTTGTGATGAGTTTATGTGATTATGATGATGTGTGATTAATGATTGTGATGATATAAAACTGTGATGAGAATATTGAATGAGCCTGATCGTGGTGGTCTGCTATTGAGCCTTAAGGCAAAAATGTTAGACCTTGGAGGTAGCACTCCGAATGTTAGGAGTTACCATGCAACCCACGTTTACCTCGACTGTCGTGTATATGTGTGTCTTGGGTTGAGTTAAGGGGATCTATGAGGACAGGGCCAATTGGAATTGTCCGTCATCCTGGATGGTGGCATAGTATCAAGACCGCTAACTAAGTAATTCAGAGTTAGAATGGTACCACATTGTGAAGTAGAGTCTAAGTTCATGCATAGCATTGCATTTCCTTGTGATTGTTTTGTTATGATTGATGTGTTTCAAAAATAATAATAATTACTTTTAGATGATTTGATGCATATTATAATGAGATGATTATTTTACTTTTAGTAACTTTGATGATATAATATGATAATATTTACTTAAATATTTTGATATATCATAATGTGATTATGATTTTTTATGTGTTCTTCATACTTATATTATACTAGATTTTGAAACTCACCTCATTCGTTGTTTGTGTTTTACTGGCTCGGCCCTGCGTTTGCAAAATCGCAGTTGTTACAGGTTCATGAGCCTTGAAGTTCAAGTTTGGGAGAAACTCCGCTCTGATAGGTGATACCAAGAATGAGAGTCATAAGTTGTATTTTTATTTATTGAGTTAGAAACAACTTTTTGTATGAAAACATTACTGTTTTATAAGAGGAAAAAGTTTAAAGTGTTTCCTTTGATTTTGATATCCTAAATTTATTTTAAAAGTTTTATTTCCTTGAAAATTGATTTTATTTATCTGCTGCGAAAGAAATTAAAAATTCTTGTATAAATTAATATATATTTATTTTGGGATTTAGGGTGTCACAAGTACCACATTCCATCCATTCCAACTACCAATTAATCTACAAATCTTGTCTACGGATTTCAGTCAGTCCTCTCGTTGCAACACTTGTTTCCTCCCTCTGGTCCCTCTGCGCATTGCATTGAGCCTAGATTGTAGCTTGTTGAGCTTGTTGTAATTGATTCTACGTATCTTGATACGAAGACAGAAGGAGCCGAGGATATCCTGATTAGAGTATGCCATACAGACTTCCAGACAATATGGAGTAGATGATGAACAAATTTATTTTCTTTAGTGTTGAGTTTTATCAGAGCCTTGACTTTTCATCAGAATCTCACGATCATATGCTTGACATGATTATTAGAGCCAGACGATCACTTGCTTGCCACACTTAATAATGGTAGAATAATTAGATGCTTGACACACTTATTAGAGCCAAACTAGTCAAAACATTGTTTGCATTAAACTTATTCACTAAAGATGTGTTTCAAAGTGTTTTCCCCTCATTAATATACAATTTATAGAATGAAGTCCTGGTGTTCATTTAACTTTGTTCAAACATTGGAGAATGTATCGTAAAGTCATTTAAAAGGTATGTGGTCAAGGAACTTCACACTTTAAAACAAGTAAGGATCATAGTTCTTCAAACCAACTTGGTTCTATCAATCTCCCTCTTTTTGATGATAACATACATCTATTTTGTGAACAATTTGTTATTTTAATAGAGTAAAAATGTTGAGAAATCAAAGGGTTTATGTGTTTACTTCTTCAAGAGTCGAAGAGGACCATTCATCAACACAAAGATATGTTGGTGTCTCTACTCATTCCACGTGAATGGTTGCATTGGAATATGTTAGTGCTAGACAACGGCTATCGTAAGAATGATTCTAGGGTTAGGTTAAAAGGAGACACAATATATCATATATATAGTGCATTGTTCTACCTTACTGCCATTGTGGATCTTGTACCCTACAAGTCCAATTTATTTTATTTAATTAAATTATTAATCAACTATATCCTTATTTAATTAATAATTATTTAATTAAATTTTTGCTCTCCGATTTAACTGTTATATCTTGTAATCCTATAGGCTCCCCACTTAATTAGCAATATTAAAAATATTAAATATTAAAAAATATTAAATATTATAAATGTTGCATTTGGTTGGTGCCCGGAAAAATGAGCTGCCCCCAATTTTTGTTTTTATTAAAACAAAGATTGGATAAAATCTAAAATGATGATATTGAAAAACTATTTATTTAGGTTTTAACTTAACCAGATGTAGCCCTATGATTATCACCACACACGATACATATTAATTACAACAAAACAATCACAAAGGAATGCAATGCTATGCATGAGCTTAGACTCTACTTCACAATGTGGTACCATTCTAACTCTAAAGTACTTGGTTAGGAGGTTTGATACTATGCCACCATCTCGGTGGACGGACAATTCAAATTGGCCCTGTCCTCATAGATCCCCTCAACTCAACCCGAAACACATATACACGACAATCGAGGTAAACGTGTGTTGCATGGTAGCTCCCGATATTTGGAGTGCGACCTCCAAGTCACCTAGGAATTCTCCACCTGAATACCTCTAAGTTCTAACAATCTTGCCTTAAGGCTTGACAACAGACCGCCACGATCAGGCTCATTCGGTTGTACTTCCTCAAAATCACTAGGCTTGTCAGACCCTACCTATATGATGACAAAATAATCTCCACTTCACAAATTCTCAATATTTATTTTCTCCCCTCGTTGGCCTATGGTACTCCATTAAGACCTTAATCTCAAACACAAATTAGAATCACGATATTCTCATCACAATTTATAACATCACTATCAATAATCACACGTCATCACATATTCTCATCACAATCTTATGACATAAATCTCATCAATTATACATAATCACATAGACTTATCACAAATTTAGAACATCATTATTATTAATTATACATCATTATAATCACATAAAACTTATCAAAATGCATCCACCTTTTATTACCACATCGCTTAAACATGTCTAATCAACACATATACATAAAATTCATTCAACATCCAATATCACAATAATATCAAATATCACACATTTAACGATAATAAATCAAATATCAAAATAATATCCAATGCCACACATTTAACGAAATTAAATCAAATATCACAAAAATATCAAATGTCCAAGATTTAACGAAATTAAATCAAATATCACAATAATATTAAATACCACACATTTAACGAATCAATCAACACCTTATAAGTATTTCAATTCCATATTTTAATCTCACAATTTCCATTTTGCTTAATAATTAATTTATCACTCAAAGGGCTACTGCCGTATGTAGCGAGCCCCAAATGAATCGTTGGGAAATATATATTTCCCATTCATCTCACAATATATTATACTTATGAATTCAAACGCTCTCTCACTCCTTACCTTATTTTTTTAAATGATATCACACCTTTTGTTTGTAACCTAGTCTAGTAGTGGTTGCATCCCTTAACTACTTGACTATACTAAACTAGAAGGTTGAGAAGACTTATACACGTCAAGGTTAACATGTAGGTGTTCAATAGACGTGTGATTCATTTGGTTAATAAGTGGATTAAATCATTCAGTTTGAAGGGGCATAACGTAGTTATGGTGATGGTGGTGAACCAGGATAAATTGGCTAGTGTTATGTGTTTATTGTGTTATCTGCTCTGTTTTTACGACTATGTTTTAATCTTGTTAAGAATAGTTTTAAAATAAAACACAAATCAAATCCCATTTTATTTTCTATTTCTCGTTCTACAAGTGCAAGACCCTTAGTTTTAATTGGTAATTATTGTATTTTGGTGTGCTTTTATGTTGAATTTTTGAGGCTTTTTAGCCAATTTGTATTAGTATTTTGTGTTAAATGCCAAATATATATTTTTGGAGCCACGATTAAAACTATTCGTCTAGGAATAATTTTATTTATTTTACTGTGAATCTTTTGTCGAAAGGAAAATTTTCTGAGATGCAGCGTTTTCAGAAAAATTCATCAGCCGAATTGAATTGCGACGAGAGTAGATATTTTTTTGAAAAAGTGATTTGAGAAGTAGTGTGAGGTGATGTGGAAAATGATGATTTTTATAAATATCTAAAATATCAAGATATTTAGATATTGGTTTGGTTTAATATATATATATATATGTGTGTGTGTGAAAAAAATAAATAAAAGGAAAGAAAAACATAACATTTCCTTCCTTTCTCTGCCTCGCGAATTATTCCATCTTTCTTCCTTCTCCCCTCTTTTTCTTTTTCTTCAAGAAAAGAAAACCAAGGCTTGGTGGGTGAGGAAGCAAAGATTTCCCAGCTTCCTTCTTCTTCTCTGATTCGAAAACGAAGAAAAACGGTTTTGGTGATTTCAAAAACCGTCAAACACAAACATTCACTTTTCTTCGACATTTGAGCTTCGTTTCGAGAAGTGATAGAAGGGAAAATTGCTCATCTCCCCGCTATGGTGCTAGTGAGCCAACTTTGAAAGCGATGACTTGAGCTGAAATTTTACCGGAATTAATCGGGATGCCGTAATCGGTTGTTAAAGCTACTGTTATGGTAAGGGCTCCGTACAAATTTTTATCTTGCATATAGGATGCTATATGTGTATTTGTGGAGTTTGAATTTGGTGAAATGGATGTGTGATTTTTTGGAAAAGGAATTTAATTCATTTATGTGTGTTTTTGAGAAAATTAAATTTGATGTGTGGTTTGTGAAAATAATTTGGCATGAGTTATGTTTGAATTTTGTGGAAATTTATGGGTGATTGATGATTGAGTTTGGTGTGGTTTTTGTGGAATTTGAATTGATCGTATTTAATGTAAATTGTGGATTAAATTTGATGTGTGGTGGTGGAATATATATGTTCGAGTATGCTTTGTGTTGAATCTGAAAAATCATTAGAGTTAAATGAGTATTAAAAACGAGGAATCTTTTAATATATGCATTTACTTAATGATTGTTGTGGAAAGAGTCAGAGTATGCTCATGCATTTCATAGTATATGGTGACCGTGATTAGGCCGTGGTGATAGTGGTGACCGTGATGGGCCACGAGATGATGCCATGTGATCTATTGGTTCATCTTATCCTTGCGGGGATTTTCGCGCCGTGTAGGTCCGTGATAGACTGCACATTTTTAGTAAATCGTGTTGACCTGTGATAGGTGGCACCTCGGTAAATAGTACTGGTCTGTGATAGGCGGTCCATTCACGATTTACGCTTTTTAGTAAATCGTGTTGACCCGTAATATGTGGCACCTCGGTAAATATTACTGGTCTATGATAAACGGTACATTTACAATTTACATTGTTTTTTTAGTAAATCGTGCTGACTCATGATAGGTGGCACCTCGATAAATAGTACTGACATGTGATAGGTGGTACATTTACGATTTACGTTTTTTAGTAAATTGTGCTGACCCGTGATATGTGGCACCTCGTTCATTAGTACTGGTCTGTGATAGGCGGTATGTGACACCCTAAACCCCAAAATAATATATATATTAATTTATATTATATTTCTATAAAATTTGCAGTAGATAAATAAAAATATGTTTCCAAGAAAATAAAAACATAATTTTTAACTTAGGATATCACGTTTCTCAAATATCAAAAGGAACACTTTAAACTTATTTTCTCCGTTAAAATAGTGTAATCTCAATAAGCTTGATTTACGTATTATTACTTGATTTAATTTAAAAACTTACTAGTTTTTCTAAGATATTCATAAAAAAATTCGTTTCAAATTAAATAAGTAAAATACAATTTAAGCCCTTATCCCCGGTATCACCTATCAGAGCGCAGTTCCTCCCACACTTGAACTTCAAGATTGTTTAACCTGTAATACTGCGATTTCGCAAACGCAGGGTCAAGCCAGTCAAACACAAACAACGAAGGAGGTGAGTTTCAAAATAATGATGACAGTATAATACAAGTAAGAAGAACACGCAAACAATCATAATAGAACCGTATCATAACACAAACATTCCATCAAGAAAATATCACATTAAAAAGTCAAAAGCACTCAAGAAAAATCAATAAATTTCACTATAACAACAAATTATCTAAGAGAAATTATCACCACCCACGATACATATTAATCACAACAAAACAATCGCAATAAAGTGCAATGCTATGCATGAGCTTAGACTCTACTTCACAATGTGGTACCATTCTAACTATGAAGTCATTGGTTATGAGGGTTGATACTATGCCACCATCCCGGTGGACGGACAATTCAAATTGGTCGTGTCGTCATAGATCCCTCAACTCAACCCGAGACACATATACGTGATAGTCGAGGTATATGTGTGTTGCATGGTAGCTCCCGACATTTGGAGTGCTACCTCCAAGTCACCTAGGAATTCCCCACCCGAATACCTCCAAGGTCTAACAATCTTGCCTTAAGGCTCGACAGCAGACCGCCACGATCAGGCTCATTCAGTTGTACTTCCCCGGAATCACTAGGCTTGTCAAGCCCTACTTATATGATGACAAAATAATCTCCACTCCACAAATTCACAATATTTATTTTCTCGCCTCGATGGTATATGATACTCCGTTAAAAACCGCCATCTCAAACACAAATTGAAATTACCATTATTTCATCAACTATGGGGTTAATTCAATATTCTCATCACAATATCACTATCATTAATCATATCTCATCACATAAACTCATAACAATTTTATAGAATCACTATCATCAATCAAACATCATCATTATCATCACATAAACTTATCACAGATTTATATCATAAATCACACATCATCATCAAATAAACTTACATTATACACTGCATTCACATAAGCTCATTTAATCAAACATATGCATTAAATTCATTTGAAATCAAATATCACAATGATATCAAATATCACAATAACATCAAATATCACAATAATTTTAAATATCACAATTATATCAAATATCACAATAATGTTAAATATCAAAATAATATAAAATATCACACATTTAACGAAATTAAATCAATCAACACCTTATAAATATTTATATTTCACATTTTAATCTCACAATTTTCTTATTTGCAGATTAATTAATTTATCCCTCAAAGTGCTACTGCCATACGTAGCGAGCCCCGGATGAATCGTTGGGAAATATGGTTTTCCCGTTCATCTCACAATATGTTGATTATTATGACCTCGTTATTACAAAATATCACAGTCTTAAACAAATTAAAACAATATAGAAAACAGAATACGTCTAGCATACAATTAAGATCAAACATACAATCATACGATGCAAGATATATTCAGATTTATACATAGCGGAAATATAACATAGCATACAAGATAAAAGTAAAAAGATAAGGGATAGAATGCACCAAGGTTTATCCTGGTTCAGCTGTCAATATGACAGCCTACATCCAGTCCTAACAATCCAACTGGATTTCAGCTTTTTCTTCAATAGAAAGAATTGAGACTTGTTTACAGATTGTCCAGTTTCCTCGAAACCTATCTATCTAACTCAGACTCTTTCCTATTCCTTAACCCCTTGATCCTTGCAGTCACTCGTCAAACTCACACCAGATCAAGTACAGCTCCTTCTTGATTATCTTTACATCAACAAAGATTGCCACCAGTTTCCAAACTGGATTTTTCATAGTTGTTTCTTTTTACAAAACTTTGTTACAAAAAGATATAAAAGAAGTACAGAGTTTCTCTTCAATCTCTATCAATGTATCTCGCACAATAATATGGTTGTTCATTTGAGTGTTTGTGAGATCATTGTCTTTTCTCTCAAGAATTCTTTTTCAGCTCTCTTATTGATTATGAATAATCTTTTGGTCTTGATCTGAAAAAGCAATATCAGAATGTTATCAAAAAGGTTCTTAAGAGTTCTTCAGTGTTTTGAAGTATATTCAAGTGTTTTTGAGAAAATGATTGAAAACTGTTTATATAGTTTCTGAAAAACAACTGATAAATCGATTTACCAATCTATTCATTAATGTGATAAAACGGGCTTAATCGATTTGCCAATCGATTATCGCGAGTCTTATTTTTCTTGAATCTTGAAACTATATAAACTAATCGATTTCCTAATCGATTCTTTTAATACACTTTTCAGAAAATTATGTGTAGACTTATATGAATCGATTGCATAATCGATGTCAGGTGTTTTGTTCCAATAATAAAATCAAACCAATCGATTTCTTAGTCGATTCACTAAGTCACATAATCGATTCAATAATACACATAATCGATTTGGCCACATACTAAGAGTTCCCTATGATTTCAAAATTTTGTTTCAATCGATTTGCCAATCGATTGTGTTTAAAACAGGAACTTAGCTTATTCCGTGTTAATCGGAGTGCCAATCAATTTGGTAGTATGTTTCTGAAAAGGTCTTACCAGTTGGTTTAGCTCAATCGATTTCCTAATCGATTGATACCAAACTTGTCATGGTTGAATTTCTCACAATTGATTGTCCAATCGATTGTGTTTATCACAGGGCATGTTACTTTTGAAATATTCTTTACGACATCGATTTGTCAATCGATTAGCCTAGTAAATGGATTGTCCCTGTGACTTGCCCAATCGATTACTCAATCGATTTATTCAGTCAGTTGTTTGTCTTTGTGATTTGCACAGTCGATGTGCCAATCGATTAGCATACAAATCAGGTTGCCTCTGACTTGCACAATTTTTATTACTGATTGTGCCAGTCGATTGCCTAATCGATTGTGTAAACACAAACTACATGTTTCCTTACAACCCTTTTACGAAATCGATTGCCTAATCGATTTGTTCAGTAGATTTTCAACTTTTGTTGATTTCTTGAGTTCCAAAAAATTGTCTCAAGTATGTATGGTTGAGTTGTTGTTCCTGAAATCTTGCTCAGTTAAAATGTTAGATTTATCATATGATGTATGAACATTGTATGTTTGTTAATTATGTAAAAATTAGGATTAAGAGGACTAAAGTCCAACAATCTCCCCCTTTTTGCATAAGTGACAAGCATACAATTTTAACTTGAGTTGAGCATTTCAAGATATAATATTAACAACAGATATATTTTCATAGCATCATATATACCATTGTCAGGTCATAATATCAGAATATCAGAGCATCAGATCAGAGCATAAGTACACATGCTATTTAACAATATCAGAGTCATTTTAATAAGTCATTGTCATTCATCAGAGTTATCAAATGTGCAGCAGTATAAGCAGTGTAAAAATACAAGTTATAATTTCTCTCCCCCTTTGTCAGTTAAGGCAAAAAGGCAGAAAAAAAAATTTCCTCCCCCTATGTTAGTAAACATAATCACTGGGGGTTGAAATCAGAAAACAGTGTATCAGAGCAACAAATAAGCAGATTAAACAGATTATGGCAATTGATTTCAGAGAGTAATGGAATAAACGTACTAATGCATTATATATAGAAGAAAAGAATACAACAAGTCATTACAACACAACAAAGAGCCTAAACACCTAATCTCCTAAACTGGGCTGGTCCTCACTATTATCTAAGGGACAGGTAGAGACCGTTGTATTACCCTAAGCAGGTGCCTCCTCAACGTGAGTTGCACAACGATCTAGGGGAGTTGGGTTTGGTTCCTCTGTTGCTTGCCGACCGATGTCCGCTATATCTTCAAAAGATAGCTTAATGCCTAGATGCGCTTGTATTGCATCAACATCCTGAACAACTGAGTTCAGAGATGCCTGGAGAGTCTTCAAATTAGCTTCCATTCTAGCCTGTGACTCTTGCATTTTGGCATTGTGAGCCATCTGAACTTCCATAAATTCCAGCAGTTTTGCGACATACTCAGGAGGGGCTGTTACTGTTTAGTAGCTTGTTGAGGATTAGGTTGAGCTTGTTCAACATTCGGCTGTGGTCTTATCCAAATACCATGCAACCTTTTCAATTGCATCTGATTTACAATTGATTCTCCAAAAATAAGGTTGGTCTTGGAAGATTCTTCATTAACAAGTGATACTTTGAAGTGTTTCAGAATCTTTGTGATCAGTTGTGGATAAGGCAGTACCAGCTTACTCTGTGATGCCTCCAACATGTGCCTTAGCACAATCCATGTCCAGCTCATCCCGAGCTCTTTGGATTATCCCCATAGCAGTAGTATGTCCAACTTCTGGACTACAGCATGGTTACAGGATCGTGGCACAAGCATCCGGGTCAGAGTATACATAAGCATCCGATGTTGGACCTTCATTTGACCAATAGGTAGTGAAATCGTTTCAACAAAGCCATCAATCATCAGATCCTTAACAGCAGTATGCCTATCAAACGATGCTTCCCATCCTTCGTCAGCAGTGTCAGCATCAGAACTGTCGTCTATAGATGTTCCATGAAAGAGCAATCCTGACAAAGTAGAAAAATCTTCAAAGGACATAGATATCCTTTTGCCTTTAACTTGAGCTTTGAATCCGTCTTCAGTCAGCTTGAAAGTTGAGTAGAATTCCCTTATCAGCTTCGGATAAGTATCAAGAGAAGAGGAGAGAAAGCCCTCAAGACCGTGAAACCTTAAGTGGTCTTGGAAAGCGAAACCGTCTGCATCAAAATATGCGAAATCCAGAGTCCTTGCCTCATGGATTTTTCTTTGAGAAAGTCCGATGGAATAGTAGCTTCTACCTCTTTATCCTTAGATGAAGGAGCTTTCTTAGGTGGAGGAGAAGAAACTGGTTTCTTCTTCTTCTTCTGAGATATTTCCTTCATGGCGTCAGCCAAAAGCTTCTCAGTGGGTGGCTCCTTTCTCTTCTTGGATTTTCCTTGATCAATAGCAGGTGCCTTGCCTTTATCCTTGGCAAGAATCTTATGAGTGGGAATGGGAACCCTTTTAGTCAACGTAGGTGGAGGTAAGGGGTTCGCCCACTTGATGAAGATGATGGTGAGGGAGTTCGTGTTTGAGTTTGCTTAACACGTGCCATAAGTGTCAGTTGAAGTGTGTTTGAATGTAGATAGTAAATCAAGAACGATTGCAGAAACAGAGTAGCGAGATGAAGCAGAGAAAATTTGAGAAATCTGGAGAGATGAAGTGAAGAAATCGATTGGTAACTGTTCCTAATTAAACCCTCAGATGCGTCAATCGATTGCCCAATCGATTAGGTTACCGTTGCTGGGTAATCTCAATCGATTTAGTAATTATTGCATTCAACGGCTAGTAAAGGAGAGTCACAACGGTCATATCGTGAATCGATTCCCAAATCGATTTCCAGATTTACTCAATCGATGTCCAAATCGATGTATTTAAGGTTGAAAGGTGAACTAGTCGATTTCCAAATCGACGCTCGGGCAGGGTTAAAAAAAACTTTCTGAAATTTGAAGTCTGGGGCCAACGCAATCGATTCCCAAATCGATTTTGTAAACTATGTACCAAGCTGGTAATCGATTACCCAATCGATTTAACTGGAAAACACTGCAAGCACCAGAAGTGTCCTGTGAAAGGGTTCAAAGATCAGACCTCACTAGGATCAATGATCCCTAGTTTCATCCTTATATGCAGGAAACTTTCTCTTGGTAAAGCTTTGGTAAATATGTCAGCCAGCTGTTCAGCTGTGTTAACATATTCAAGCTTAATGATCCCATTTTGAAAGTGATCCCTTATAAAATGATGTCTTACTTCAATGTGCTTGGTCCTGGAATGCATCACTGGATTCTTAGTAATGCTTATTGCACTTGTGTTATCACACATATATAGGTACAGTTCCCAAGTCAACACCAAAATCCAATAAGTGTTGTTTCATCCAAAGAATCTGGGCACAGCAGCTCCCAGCTGCAATGTATTCAGCTTCAGCAGTTGATAGTGCAATGCTAGTCTGTTTCTTGCTAAACCACGACACAAGGGAGTTTCCAAGTAAATGACAAGTTCCAGAAGTGCTTTTCCTGTCTAGTTTGCATCCGGCAAAGTCTGAATCTGAGTAACCAACTAAAGTGCAGGTTGATCCCTTAGGATACCACAAGCCTAGACTCTTAGTTCCTACTAGATATCTGAAAATCCTCTTAACTGCACTAAGGTGAGACTCCTTAGGATTTGATTGGTATCTTGCACACATACAAACACTGAACATGATGTCAGGCCTGCTTGCTGTAAGATAGAGCAATGATCCTATCATACCCCGAAACCTAGTAACATCTACAGGTTTACCTTTCTCATCTCTGTCTAAGTAATTTCCTTGACTCATGGGAGTATCAATGGACTTAAGGTTTTCAAAACTAAATTTCTTTATCAAATCATTACAGTATTTAGTTTGACTAATGAAAATGCCTTGCTTGCTTTGGTTAATTTGAAATCCCAAGAAATAAGATAGTTCACCCATCATTGACATTTCAAATTTACCTTTCATTAAATTTTCAAAATCTTTGCACAACTTATTGTTTGTAGATCCAAATATTATGTCATCAACATATACTTGGACCAGCAAGATATCATTTCCAGTAGTCTTTGTGAAAAGGGTCTTGTCAACATTTCCTCTTAAAAAGTTTTGTTGAATGAGGAAATTGCTGAGCTTCTCATACCAAGCTCTTGGAGCTTGTTTCAACCCATAGAGGGCCTTTGATAGCTTATACACATGATTAGGAAAATCAGGATTTTCAAAACCAGGTGTTTGGCTAACAAAAACTTCCTCTTGGAGGTCACCATTGAGAAAGGCGCTTTTCACATCCATTTGATAAAGATTAAAGTCCATTATACATGCATAAGCAAGTAAAATTCTAATGGCTTCTAACCTAGCTACAGGGCATAGGTTTCATCAAAATCTATTCCTTCCTCTTGACTATAACCCTTGGCTACTAGCCTAGCTTTGTTTCTGGTTATAACTCCATTTTCATCTAATTTGTTCCTGAACACCCATCTTGTTCCTATGATGTGCTTACCTTCTGGTTTAGGTACTAGACTCCACACCTTGTTTCTCTCAAACTGGTTTAACTCCTCTTGCATAGCAAGTATCCACTCACTATCTAACAGGGCTTCCTTAATGTTCTTAGGTTCAATCTGAGACACAAAGGCTGTAAAGTTACAGAACTGTCTAAGGTTCTTCCTAGTTGCAACACCTTTAGAGATATCCCCTATAATGTTATCTATGGGGTGGTTTCTGTTGAACTTCCATTCCCTAGGTAAATCACCAGTCCTTATGGGTTCTATACAGTCAGTTCTAGTTGGAGGAACAGCTACAGGTTGTTCTAATGGTTCAGACTCTACAACTTCATCCAAAAAGTCATCAACCATAGGAGGAGTTTTGTTCAAGTTTTCTGCAAATAATTCATCAAACTTTACATGAACTGACTCTTCTATGGTCTTTGTTCTTTTGTTGTAGATTCTATAGGCCTTACTGGTTTGAGAGTATCCTAGAAAAATACCTTCATCTGCCTTAGGGTCAAACTTTCCTAGGTGTTCTTTGCCATTGTTCAACACAAAGCACTTACAACCAAAGATTCTAAAGTAGGAAAGGTTTGGTTTTCTACCCTTGTACAGCTCATAGGGGTTTTTCTAAGCAGGGGCCTAATGAGAACTCTATTGACAACATGAGTGGCTGTACTAATTGCATCTGCCCAAAAGTACTTAGGTAGGTTAGAGTCCTTAAGCATAGTCCTAGCTAACTCCTCTAAGGATCTATTTTTCCTCTCCACTACCCCATTTTGCTGTGGTGTCCTAGGGGCTGAATATATGTGGTTTATTCCATGTTGTTCACAGTAAGTTTGAAAAGAATCATTTTGGAATTCACCTCCATGATCACTTTTAATTGATACAATTTTCTGGTCATTCTCATTTTGAACCAAAGTAGCAAATTTCTTAAAAAGTTGAGAATGCCTCACTCTTGTGAGCCAGAAAATATGTCCATGTGAACCTGGAATAGTCATCTACCAACACATATCCATAAAGGTTACCTCCAAAGCTCTTCACTTGAGCAGGACCAAAAAGGTCCATGTGTACTAACTGCAAAACCCTATTGGTTTTGACCATATCTATAGAGGGAAAAGAAGTTTTAACTAGTTTGCTTCTCTCACAGGAGTCACAAAGCCTATCCTTAGTAAACTTCTTGTTAGGGAGACCTATAACTAGCTGTTTGCTAACCAGTCTATTCAAATGATCTATATGAATATGCGCTATACGTTTATGCCATAACCAAGTCTCATCTGAATTAGATAACAAACAACATATAGTACTTGGCAAAGAATTAAAATCTAACATATAAATGTTATTAATTCTATCACCAACTAACTTTATGTGTTTGTCATCTTTATGCTCAATAATACAAGATTGTGATGAAAACTTACCTGGAATCCTTTATCACAAAGTTGGCTGATACTTAACAGATTGTGTTTTAGCCCTTCTACATACAAGACATTTTTTATTACTGCAGTTGACTCATTGCCTATGTCACCAATTCCAATAATCTTTCCTCTATTGTTGTCACCATATTTGACAAAACCTCCTTCCTTTAATGTCAAGGACAGGAATTTGGATTTGTCTCCTGTCATGTGCTTTGAGCATCCGCTATCTAAATACCCAGAATGCTTAGTGGATGTCAAGCACACCTGCAACACACAATCAGAATTTTATTTTAGGTCCCAATTTAAATTGGGTCCTGGAAGGTTAGTGTCAAAAATTGGTTTCTTTGCTATCCAAACTTGCTTCCATCCTCTATTGGCTAATTTTTTAAATTTGCAATTTGAAACAAAATGTCCCTTTCTGCAACAGAAATGACATGTACCATCAAAGGATGAATGTTTGTTTGGTTTAGTAAAGATGTCATACATATTCTTTGAAATAGCAGATTTCTGACTATGTTTGACATTTCTGGTTTGCATATAACCAATACCATATCTAGTGTTATTCCTTTTAACATGCATATTGGGTTTATATCCTAAACCAGATTTTTCATTAACATGTCTTTGATTGCTAAGTATGACATTCAGTTTATCTTCACTACTAGCAAACTTCAATAAATCAGATTTTAATGATGCAACATTTTTTTCAAGTTCAATGCATCTTGCAGATTTGTCATGTGAATCCTTTTTCAGTTGTTCATACAAATTTTCAATTTCTTTATGATCATTTTTCATTTGCTCAAGCATTTTCTTTGTACTTATCAACTGTTTAATAGAATTCACATACTCATCATGCAGTTCATTGAAAGCTTCTTGCAGTTCATCATAAGATGGATTAGATTGTGAACTAACCTCATTTTCTGATTCTGAGTTGGTATTTGCCATAAGATATAGATTTGCTTCTTCTTCATCTGAAGAGGCAGAGGATTCTTCGTTGTCATTCCATGCAACATATGCTTTTCTGGTTTTGGTGGCTGGTTCCTTGCCTTTAGTTTTTGTAGCTCTATTTTTGTTCTGCAACTTGTAACACTCAGACTTTATGTGACCTGTTTTACCGCACTCATAACAGGTGATTGTCTTGTTGTCACTAGTCTTAGAACTGGATGGCTTTCTGAATTTGTTGTCTTTCTTTTTCAGAAATTTCTTAAACTTTTTGACAAGTAAACCAATCTCAGGCTCTTCATCAGTCTCACTGCTTGATTCATCTGAGCAACTGTCTTGTTCAGTTTTTGATTGATGCGTTTGGGCTTTCAAAGACAGTCCTTTCTTTTTCCTGCTATCTTGCTCTGACTCATCTAGTCTATGCAACTCCATTTCGTGCTCCCTGAGCTTTCCAAACAGTGTTGCGATGGTCATTTTTGCCAGATCTTTTGATTCAGCAATAGTAGTTATTTTGGGCTGCCATTCTCTTGTTAAACACCTCATGATTTTTCCAATTTGCTATTCATTTTCCACATGTTTTCCCAGGGCATGAAGGTTGTTTATGATGTGTGTAAACCTAGTCTGTAGATCACTTATTGATTCATCTTTCTTCATGCTAAACAATTTGTATTCATGCATGAGTGTATTTACACGAGCTCTTTTCACGTCTGTGGTGTCTTCATGTGTTTCCTGAAGAATGTCCCACATTTCCTTTGCTGATTTACAGTTTGATACCCTGAAGAATTCTTCTGCACACAAAGCAGATGTTATAATATTCTTTGCTTTAGCATTATATCCTACCTTCTTTTTATCATCCTCAGACCATTCGGATCTGGGTTTAGGGATCAGTGAATCATTAGTTCCAGCAATTTTAGGTATGTAGGGTCCATTTTCAACAGCATCTAGAATATCAATACCACTAGCTTCGAGAAATATCGGCATCCTATGTTTCCAATACATGTATGCGGTTCCATTGAAAGTTGGGGGCCTTGCAAGTGAAGCACCTTCTCCTAGAAAATCAACTGAGGCCATGTTCCTTTTATGAGTATTACCTCTTAAAAAGTCAGGCTCTGATGCCAATTGTTGATTATTATGACCTCGTTATTACAGAATATGACAGTCGTTATCAAATTAAAACAATATAGAAAACAGAATACGTCTAGCATACAATTAAGATCGAACATACAATCATACGATGCAAGATTTATTCAGATTTATACACAGCGGAAATATAACATAGCATACAAGATAAAAGTAAAAAGATAAGGGATAGAATGCACCAAGGTTTATCCTGGTTCAGCTGTCAATATGACAGCCTACATCCAGTCCTGACAATCCAACTGGATTTCAGCTTTTTCTTCAATAGAAAGAATTGAGACTTGTTTACAGATTGTCCAGTTTCCTCGAAACCTATCTATCTAACTCAAACTCTTTCCTATTGCTTAACCCCTTGATCCTTGCAGTCACTCGTCAGACTCACACAAGATCAAGTACAGCTCCTTCTTGATGATCTTTACATCAACGAAGATCTCCACCAGTTTCCAAACTGGATTTTTCACAGTTGTTTCTTTTTACAAAACTTTGTTACAAAAAGATATAAAAGAAGTACAGAGTTTGTCTTCAATCTTGATCAATGTATCTCACACAATAATCTGGTTGTTCATTTGAGTGTTTGTGAGATCATTGTCTTTTCTCTCAAGAATTCTTTTTCAGCTCTCTTATTGATTATGAATAATCTTTTGGTCTTGATCTGAAAAAGCAATATCAGAATGTTATCAAAAAGGTTCTTAAGAGTTCTTCAGTGTTCTGAAGTATATTCAAGTGTTTTTGAGAAAATGATTGAAAACTTGTTTATATAGTTTCTGAAAAACAACATATAAATCGATTTCTCAATCGATTCATTAATGTGATAAAACGGGCTTAATCGATTTTCCAATCGATTATCGCGAGTCTTGTTTTTCTTGAATCTTGAAACTATATAAACTAATCGATTTCATAATCGATTCTTTTAATACACTTTTCAGAAAATTATGTGTAGACTTATATGAATCGATTGCATAATCGATGTCAGGTGTTTTGTTCCAATAATAAAATCAAACCAATCGATTACTTAGTCGATTCACTAAGTCACATAATCGATTCAATAATACACATAATCGATTTGGCCACAAACTAAGAGTTCCCTGTGATTTTAAATTTTGTTTCAATCGATTTGCCAATCGATTGTGTTTAAAACAGGAACTTAGCTTATTCCATGTTAATCGGAGTGCCAATCGATTTGGTAGTATGTTTCTAAAAAGGTCTTACCAGTTGGTTTAGCTCAATCGCTTTCCTAATCGATTGATACCAAACTTGTCATGATTGAATTTCTCACAATGGATTGTCCAATCGATTGTGTTTGTCACAGGGCATGTTACTTTTGAAATATTATTTACGACATCGATTTGTCAATCGATTAGCCTAGTAAATGGATTGTTCCTGTGACTTGCCCAATCGATTACTCAATCGATTTATTCAATCAGTTGTTTGTCTTTGTAATTTGCACAGTCGATTTGCCAATCGATTAGCATACAAATCAGGTTGCCTCTGACTTGCACAATTTTTATTACTGATTGTGCCAGTAGATTGCCTAATCGATTGTGTAACCACAAACTACATGTTTCCTTACAACCCTTTAACGAAATCGATTGCCTGATCGATTTGCTCAGTAGATTTTCAACTTTTGTTGTTGTTCCTGAAATCTTACTCAGTTAAAATGTTAGATTTATCATATGATGTATGAACATTGTATGTTTGTTAATTATGTCAAAATTAGGATTAAGAGGACTAAAGTCCAACACAATATATTATACTCATGAACTCAAACGCTCTCTCACCCCTTACCTTATTTTGACGCTTTCACACACGAATACGACTCCACGAGCAAACAGCCTTTGTTCATTGACTCTTTGTCCATCAATCGATCTAACTCGACAGTTTATGGGTAAACGTTAAAAATAGTTTATAAGAAGATACTCTAAACACTAAATTCGAAATTCTTTCAACAAAACTTACCATAAATCAGAAAACAAATCATTGAATAAAATAACAATTTTTCACACGGTCGTTTTGACGTTGGTTTCACTCAAATCAGACTTACGGTGAAGGAGAACGGTTCAAACTAAGGAATTTTATAAACGGAGAAGTCGGGTATTTTAGAGAGAAATTTGGATGGTTAAAAATCTGAGGAAGTATGTTTGTTTGACTACCTTAATGAATAAAACGACATACTGAAATTTTGACAAGAATGGAGAACTTTTCTAGAACAATTATCGATCATCGATGTCAAACTATAGATTGTGTTGTGTTTCTCTTTTGGTTACGGCCGCCCATCCAACTCCCTTTCCTTTTTTTTGTTTGTTTTATTTTATTAAAAAATTAGGGTTCACACATGGGTCAAACCCATTGGTCTCCTTTTAGGTTTTACTATTTTTTTTTTTTAAAAAAAAAACACACATTTCATTAATAAAACATTATTAATATTTCAAACTAATAATTTATAAATAAAATGATTATGTTTTAAATAAATTAATAACCAACAACTCTTATATTTCAAAATAACCCCATAATAATACTTATTTTTCCAAATACTCAAATTAAAATATTACCATCTTTAGAGAATAGTCGAAATTATAAAATAAATAAATAATAAGTATATAAAAATAAAGGAATCAAATACAATTCACTACTATCTCAGATAATTATTTATAAAAAAAATAACTAAAAATAGAAAATAATTATAAATAATTGAAATATAACTACGTGCATACTTAATATTAGTCAAGCGCGCATAAAAGTATTACATTAATTTGGTACACGTATATGCACGTAAAATCGTATAAAATCTTTTTTTTAATAAATATATATATTACACTAATATACTATTATTTTTAAAAAATAGATCAAAGAATAAAATATGATATTTATTATTTATATCACTCATGTAATCTAATATTTATAAAACTAGCACATCATATAAATCACCTATATAACGAAAAATTAGTCAGAACATTTATCATCATATATTCTAAATTAATTTTAACATTAAATTAATTATTTAAAATTGTACTTAACTAATAAATAGTTTAATATAAAATTTAGGGTGTTATACGGTACAATTATGACTTATGCCCCTTCGAGGAGGGTTGTGGTTTGAGTTCCAGAATTCATGCATTTTGGCATATATGCATTGCATTAGGGTGCTTAGCACACGAGTCATGTTTGATATAATGTGATGATTGCGTATATATACTCAGTTGTTGTTGTGATTGTGTCGTAATTGGTAAGTGTGATTGTTTTGGATTTGTTTGTAAGGGTTGATTGATTGCGAAACCATTTTGAAACTGAATTCTGCATTTTTCTGCAATTGTATTCGAATACAAGAATGTTGTAGTCGAATACAGTTGTCCTGATTTTGCTATTGTCTTATGAAACATCATTGTATTCGAATAGAAGAAGGTTGTAGTCGAATACACTTATCCTGATTTTGCTACTGACTTGTGAAACAACATTGTATTCGAATACAAAGAGGTTGTAGTCGAATACAGTTGTCCTGATTTTGCTACTGACTTACAAAATAGCAATGTATTCGAATACAAGGATGCTGTATTCGAATACGACAGTGCAGTTTTGTTAAAAACGTCATTTTTTAACTTGTTTATGCATGTTTGACATATGAAAACCCTTTCAAGGAGTATGCTAAGATGAAAGGTTATTTTGTGCATTTAAAATTTAAATGCTAAGTGATATTTTTTAATTTCGGTTGATGACCTTTACAATTATTGTTGAAATATGGGCTTTGCCCTCATATGAGAACCAGGATCATCCTACCAGTTAGTACCCTGGAGATGGGAAGGTAGTTAGGCATACCTAATCGAAGTTGTGTCAGGAGGTATTTGCGGGGAGCGTGGAGATCACCCGGGCGGTATAGTGTTTTTTGTAGCATGATCATATTAGATGGTTGTATAGGGACGAGATGTCTTTCTTTTGCGGTTGTGGTTACTTTATTTTGGAAGACTGTACCTATACCTTATATTGTCAGCTTGACTTTTGTTTTGATGGGTCCATGTACCACTTTTTGATGGGACGTGGGGGAGGTAAAATTTCTTTGGGTAATGCTTTTGTACAGGTGTCTGCCGACAATACTCCAAGGGTGTGAGGTATGTTTGATAGGTCTCATAGCCCCAATGTATTTTTACTATTTAAATACTTTGGATTTTTGTTTCAAAAACTATTTCCGTTGCTTGTAAATATTTGTTGACTTTTGTCTTTATGTTACGACTTAAATATTTTATCCAAAGGTATTTCTTCCTTTATTTATGAAATTCGATTTATGTATTGTTTTAAAAAAAAAATAGGGTTGTTACAATTGTGGTATCAGAGCTTTTGGTTATAGATTGTAGGTCAACCTATAGGTTGGGAGTCGTTATCTGATCATGCGTCGGGGTAATTTGTCTAAGTTGTCAGATCAGGGGTAGTTATTGTGTGTTGATGTAGTCGGAAGTTAGTTTTGTAATTATTTGAAGTGGTGTTAAAACTCTTCTTGATGATGGTTTTATAGGAAACCATGCCGCCAAGAAGGAATGACGCTCCAAGAGTCAATGTCAATAGAGACGATCAAATGGCAGAAGCTATGAATAACATGGTTGCTTCTGTTGTTGCCCAAAATATTGCAAAGACTTGACGTGATCTAGAAAAGAGGGAAACAGAGATCCGTGCTGCTAAGTCAAGAGGATTAGAAGATTTTCAACGTTACAATCCTCACAAGTTTAAGGGTGATGAGAATTCAGAGAAAGTAGATAAGTGGATCCAAGAAGTGGAAAAGATCTTTGAGATGATTAACTGTCAGGCAGGAGTGAAAGTCAACTATGCCACTTATCTGCTATTAGGGGTTGCTGAGTATTGGTGGAAGAATGCAAGGTTGTTGATGGGACCAACTCACGAGGAGGTGAACAGGGAATCATTCAAAAGGAAGTTTTTAGACAAATACTTCTCGATGAGTACCAGGACTAAACTGGGTGATGATTTTCTAAAATTTCATTAGGGGAATATGACTGTGGGCGAATATGCCACTAAGTTTGAATCGTTTTCGAGGCATTTCAGGTTTTTCCGTGAAGAGATTGATGAACCTTTCATGTTTCATCGTTTCCAAAACAGACTAAAGTATGAGATTCAAGACTTTGTCTTGTGGAAAAATGTAGAGAAGTTGAGGATATGAAAAATAAGAGGGGTAGCCGAGGAGGGAATTTTAATTCAGGAGGGCCTAGTCGGGTGAATCATCAAAACAACAAGGGAAGACAAGTAGCTAAACCTTATAATCGACCACAAAATAACAACGGGGAGTAGAATCGCCCGGGGAACCAGAATTTCGGAAGACAATTGGGATAAGTGGTTCGATGTTTCCGATGTGGGGGAGAAGGACATTATGCTAGTGCTTGTACCACTAATATTCTCACTTGCTACAATTGTCATAAGCCAGAGCACATGGCAAGGGATTGCAATGCTCCGAAGGTGGAACCAGTTCTGAATGTAACTAGGGATACTCGTCCAACTGCTAGAGGACACGTTAATTGCGTGAGTGCTGAAGCTGAAAATCCATCTGGCAATCTAATTCAACATGACTGTGAGATTGTAGATAACACTCTAACTACACTTTTTGATTCGAGGGCAACCCATTCCTCCACTGCTATGGATTGCGTGAATCGCTTGAAGTTATTTGTGTCTGCTTTGCCATTTGATTTGGTTGTTTCCACACCTGCTAAGACTTTGACAGTAAATTCTGCATGTTTACATTGTCAAATAACTATCCATAATAGAGATTTGTTAGTTAATTTGATTTGTTTACCTTTACAATCACTCGAGGTCATTCTCGGTATGGATTGGATGTCGTATCATTATGTGATATTGGATTGTGCTCGCAAACTGGTTTTTTTCCCCGAACCAGAAGTTGTTAAGTATCTAGTTGCTAACAAACTCAGAGTGTCACTAAGAGAAGGAACTCATGAGTTTTTGTCTTTGGCTAATGTGGTGGCAAAGATAAATGTGAACATAGAGGATGTGATGCTTGTCAATGAGTATCGGGACATATTTCCAGCAGAAATTACAGGATTGCCACCGTAAGCGAAGTGGAATTTTTCATTGATTTGCACCCAAGAACCAGACCTATTTCAATTGTGTCGTATCAAATGTCGCCATTGGAATAAAATGAGCTCAAAGGGCAAATTTAAGTGTATCACCATGGGGAGCTCCAGTGTTGCTAGTTAAGAAGAAGGACGGAAGCTCGCGCTTATGTTTGGATTATAGACAACTTAATAAGGCAACTATTAAGAATCGTTATCCTTTGCAACACATCAATGATTTTATGGATCAGTTGAGAGAAGCCACAGTATTTTTGAAGATTGACTTAAAGTTGGGTTACCATCAAATTCGAGTAAGGGAAGGAGATATTCAGAAAACTGCTTTCAGAACCCTTTATGGACATCATGAATATCTTGTTATGCCGTTTGGAATTACCAATGCACCAGCAATTTTTATGGACTACATGAACATAATCTTTAGTCCATTCCTAGATAAATTTGGTGGGGTGTTCATTGAGGATTATATTGATTTATTCAAGGACTAAGGAAGAACATGGAGAACATTTGCGCCAAGTTCTTGAAATTTCAAGCGAGAAGCAATTGCATGCCAATCTATCGAAGTGTGAGTTTTGGCAAGATATGACACCCTAAACCCAAAATAAATATATATAAATAATTTATATTATATTTCTATAAAATCTGCAGCAGATAAATAAAAATATGTTTCTACGAAAATAAAAACTTTTATTCTTAACTTAGGATATCACGTTTCTAAAAATCAAAAGGAGCACTTTAAAATTATTCTTCTCCATTAAAATAATGTAATCTGAATAAACTTGATTAAATATTATTACATGATTTAATTTAAAAACTTACTAGTGCTTCTAAGATTTTCATACAAAAATTCATTTCAAATTAAATAAGTAAAATACTATTTAAACCTTTATTCACGGTATCACCTATCAGAGTGTGGTTCCTCCCAAACATGAACTTCAAGATTCACTAACCTGTAATAACTGTGATTTCGCAAACGCAGGGTCAAGCCAGTCAAACACGAACAATGAAGGAGGTGAGTTTCGAAATCATGATGACAGTATAATACTAGTAAGAAGAACACGCAAACAATCATAATAGAACTGTATCATTACACAAACATTCCATTAAGAAAATATCACATTAAAAAGGCAAATCACTCAAGGAAAATCAATAAAGTTCACTATAACATCAAATCGTTTAAGATAAATTATCACCACACACGATACATATTAAGCAGAAAAAAACAAGCACAATAAAATGCAATGCTACGCATGAGCTTAGACTCTACTTCACAATGTGTTACCATTCTAACTCTGAAGTACTTGGTTAGGAGGCTTGATACTATGCCAACATCATGATGGACGGACAATTCAAATTGGCCTTCTCCTCATAGATCCCCTCAACACAACCCAAGAGACATATTTGTGACAGTCGAGGTAAACGTGTGTTACATGGTAGCTCCCGACATTTGGACTGCTACCTCCAAGTCACCTAGGAATTCTTTACCCGAATACCTCCAAGGTCTAACAATCTTGCCTTAAGGCTCGATAACAGACCACCGCGATCAGGGTCATTCAGTTGTACTTCCCCGGAATCACTAGGCTTGTCAGGCCCTACCTATATGATGACAAAATAATCTTCACTTCACAAATTCTCAATATTTATTTTCTCCCCTTGTTGGCTTATGGTACTCCATTAAGACCTTCATCTCAAACACAAATTGGAATCACAATATTCTCATCACAATTTATAACATCACTATCATTAATCACACATCATCACCATCACATAAACTAATCACAAATTTATAGCATCGTTATCATCAATCACACAACAACACATATATTCATCATAAATTTATCACATCACTATTATTAATCATACATTATCATCATTACATAAAATTATCACAACACATCCATTTTTATTATAACATCATTTAAACTCATCTAATCAAACATATGCATAAATTAATTCAACAACCAATATCACAATAATATTAAACACCACACATTTAAAGAAATTAAATCAAATATCACAATAAAATTAAATATCACGCATTTAACGAATCAATCAACACCTTATAAGTATTTCTTTTCCAAATTTTAATCTCACAATTTTCCATTTTTCACATTAATTAATTTATTACTCAAAGGGATATTGTCGTACGTAGCGAGCCCCTGATGAATTGTTGGCAAATACGGTTTTCCCGTTCATCTCACAATATATTATACTCATTAATTCAAACGCTCTCTCACCCCTTACCTTATTTCGAAGCATTCACCTATGTATACGATTCCATGACCAAACAATCTTGGTTCTTTGACTCTTTGTCCTTCAATCGATCTAACTCGACAGTTTATGGGTAAACGTCAAAAAAAAATTATGAGGAGATATTCTAGAAAACTAAATTCAAAAATCGGTGAGAGAAAATTACCATAAATCAGAAAACCAATTAGCGGATAGTATAGCCACTTTTCACACGGTCGTTTTGGCGTTGGTTTCACTCAAATCGGACTTACGGTGAAGTAGAACGGTGCAAAATAACGAATTCTACAAAAGGAGAAATTGGGTATTTTAGAGAGAAATTGATCTATGTTTAATTGACGAGTTAAATGAATGAAATAACATACTCAAATTTGGGAGAAAATGGAGAAAGTTTTCTGGAACAGTTATCGATCACTGGTGTCAAATGATAGGTTGTTGTTGTGTTTTCTCTTTGGTTTTACGGTTGTCCTTCAAACTCCCTTCCCTTTTTTGTTTGGTTTATTTTATTAACAATTAGGGTTCACACATGAATCAAACTCATTGGTCCCTTTATTTATGTTTATTATTTTACTATTATTATTTTTATTTTGCTAAAACAAAAGTAATAATTATTTAATCTCCTTTTTAATATTCTCCCAAACACAGTTTTTCAAACATTACTAATATTTTATATATTAGAGTAATTAAAATAATCAACATGAAAAAAAACATATTACTAACAATTGAAACTCTCACATTCAAAATAATCTCTACAATTATACTTATTTCTCAAAATACTCACATTATAATAATACCAGAATATTAGAAATAATCAAAATTATAAAATAAATAAATAAATATAACATCAATGTTTTATATTAATTACTAAATCTTAATAAATATATATAAAATCACAATGTTACAACAAGAATATAACAATAAAGAAAATCAAACACAATATCACTACTATTCCAAAATAATTATTTATAAAATAAATAACTACAAATAGAAAATAGTTATAAATATTTGAAATATAACTACGTGCATACTTAACATCAGTTAAACACGCAAAATGTATTATATTAATTAAGTACGCGTATATACACGTAAAATCGCATAAAATCTTTTTCTTTAAAATATTACACTAAAATACTGTTATTTTTAGAAATATATATATAAAACAATATAAGAAAATATTCATTATTTATATCACTCATTTAATATAATGTGCATCAAACTAGCACATCATAGAAAACATTCATACAACAAAAATTAATCACAAAGTTTACCAACATATATTCTATAACAATTTTAACATCAAATTAATTATTTAAAATCCTATTTAATTAATAAAGTAGTTTATCATAAAATTTAGGGTGTTACAATTCTCTTCTTCTAAAAGAAATTTCGTCCTCGAAATTTGTAGTGAACAATACACAACTAATATTTAATTAATCACCCTCAATATTCAAACTTAGTCTATAAACATTTTTTAGGCATTAACTACTTATTTCTTATTTCAGCATAATATGTCAAAAATCAATTAGTTTAGCATAATAGGCTAACATGACACAATAAATCAATTAAACCCATCATATTCAACAACAACATACCACATTCAACTTGTATCAAAATAATGCAATATATAAATACACTTTCAAGTTCAACTAACTTCTCAACAATAATGGTATAGTTTTTCTCTCCAAAGAATGTCCTAATTCCAAACAATAAATTACTCTACAGTTTCACAAAAATTAGACATATAGAAAAATATTTTAAAATATTCACACCTTCAAAAAATTACAAAATACGAAATGCATATAACAACTCAATGACATACAATCACTTAATCTTTAAAAAAATTTGGGTGGTATAAATCATATGAAATAAGATAAATATTTTGTATATAGTTAAACACACTCAAAGTCCAACTTAATTTTCAAAGTCTTACAACCAAAATTCATTTATAGAACTCATAACATTCTAGTCCTTATGAAATGAGAGAATATAGAACAAATAAGATACTCATACAATGTTCTTATTCATTTAAGCAAAATACTTAGAAGATCAAACATACTTAATTGACTATTAATTTAAGTACACATACCAATCTAATATTTGCGTCACGTAATCAATTATTAGCATTCAACATTGATCTCACCATAAGACTCATACTCACTCAAAGTTGTATAAGAGCATGAACATCTAACTATTTCCAAAATAAAAATTAACAAGTATATAAAATTTAATAACAATGGGTTATTACTTATTTTCTAACATTATTGCTATAACGAGTCTCTTGATTTTCTTTAATACAACACATTGTAAAACTTGTAGGAGATGATTGACTACTATAATTTTTAAATAGATAACATCACAATATTTTTTGTTCTTTTTTCAATTTTATGAATCAAGACAACTTCAACACAATTTATTCTTTAAATAAATCAACAACAATTCAAACATAAGACATTTAATATTTTATTTTAAATAAATCAACTTTACTCATTTATAATGTGGTTCTAAAAGAATCTAACTTTAATCCAATCAACCTGAAATCTTTCAATAATTATATATATTACTAATAATATAATTCATACTATTCAAAGTCACGACGAATGTCCTGAAATTGATTTTAAAATCAATATCAAAACTTGAATCATTTAGATACAACCATCAACATTTTCAAGTGATTCAACTTATAATAAAATCAAATTATGTGCCCATATACAAACTGATGTTTAAATTTATAACTATTTTTCAAGACAAAGATTTTTAATTTGACAATAAATATCTCAACGTTATTAAAACGAATAACAATAGAATGACGACAATCACAAGTTATTTTTTTTTTTCAGCAGATATCAATTTGAAATCAAAGTAAAGATTTTCTAAAGTTATTTTTTTTCACAAGTTATTTTTTTCACAGATATACTTTTATTCAACTCAAGGTTTAAAAAAGAAACATCCCTTTTTTTTTTCTTTCTAAATTGGTTACAATAAAATAATAATGATAATATTAAAAAAAAATTCCTTCTCTTTCTCAATTAGCAGATATTTTATCATGTGATTTTTTCTTTTTGTATTATTATTAAATTACTACTGAGTTCTTAAAATCTAAAACTCTAATATCAAGTTAAACTCTAATGAGTCATATTATCTAAATAAATCATTTCAAAAACAAATATCCCAAACACCCTCGTGATTCAATATTCACAGCCCCTCTAAACCAAGTAACACAACACAGTTTATGACTTTCTTAAAAACAACACATAGTAAAATATGGTGTGTAAATTTTCAGCTATTTAAACATTAAATAAAATTCAGTAGTATAGAATTACTGTTATTTTATAAATCAACAAAAATTCAACTCAATCTTAATTCTTTTAAATAATCAAGTTCAACAAAAGTTATTTTCCTTTTACAAAATAATCAAATTAAACTCATTCAAAAATGTCTTTCTTTTTTACTCTAAGTTCTAGTCATCTCTAATACTCAAGAATTATTAATTTAATAACATAATCAATCAATAATTATATTATCTCAATTAAATTAATAATTTTTAATATATAGCTAGTACAATAACCAAGAGTTTATTTCTAACTTATCCACTATAACAACAGAGCAAATAATCAAATTAGAGCGCAAACCACAAGTCTAATCAGAGTAATTAACTTAATTATGGCAAACTATTCAACTTCACTCAAATTTAAACAAATAATTTCAATGGTTTATTTATCACATTAGGTACGAACTTAATAATCACAACACAATTAGAGTAAGCAAGCAATAAATAGTTAATTAGTAACTTCAAATATATGTATATTATACAAAAGCATATAGCACATGACAATAACACAATAATATAACGCAAAAAAACATGATGGTGAAATATATTAATTTGCAAGCAACTCAACTCACACGACTAACATTTGACTAACACTTAACCGACACTCGACCCATTCGGCCTGATTGGACATACCTGCTCTGATACTACAAATGTGATACCCTAAACTCCAAAAAGACATATGTAATAATTTATACTAGAATTTTTTAAGTAAAATTTGAAGCGAATAAAGAAAATATATTCAAGAAAATAAAAGCTTTTGTAACTAATTTAGGAATATCACGTTTTTTCAAAGTACACAAAATAAATTCAAGACTTTATTACTCAATTAAAACAATTTTTCTCAAATGAACTTTGATTTAACTATAATTCCTTATTTTATCCAAAACTTACTAGTACTAAGGTTTCATATAATAGTATTTGTAATTACATAACTAAAATATAATTAACAACTCTAAATCCCGGTATCACCTATCAGAGCGGAGTTTCTATCAATTGAACTTCAGACTCATTAACTGTAATAACTGCAATTTTCTCAAACGTAGGCCAAGCCAGTCCAAACACAAAACAATGAAGGAGGTGACTTTGAAATTATGTTAATAGTATATTATATAGTAAGAAGAATATACAAACAATCATAATACACTGTATCATAAATACAACATTCTTCAAGGAAAAACATCACAAGTTACAGTTAAAACCACTCAAGTAAAATCAATGCATTTCATTATAACATCAAATATCTAAGAGAATTATTATCACACACGATACCTATTAGTCCACACAAAACAATCACAGAAAATTCAATGCAATGCATGAGCTTATATTCTACTTCACATGATGTGTACCATTCTAACTCTGAAGTACTCGCTTAGGAGGCTTGATACTATGCCACCATTCGATGGACGGATAATTCAAATTGACATGTCCTCATAGATCCCCTCACTCAACCCGAGACACGTATACGCGACAGTGAGGTAACGTATGTTGCGTGGTAGCTCCCAATTTGGAGTGCTACTCGAAGTCACCTAGGAATTCCCACCCGAATACCTCCAAGGTCCTAACAATCTTGCCTTAAGGCTTGATAGTAGCTTGCCATGATCAGGCTGATTCAGTTGTACATCCGAAATCACTAGGCTTGTCAGGCCTTCACTTCACAAATTCTCAATATTGATTTTCTCCCCTCGTTGGCCTCATGATACTCCATTAAGACCGTCATCTCAAACACAAATTGAAATCACCATTATTTTTATATAACTATGGAGGTTACTTAAATATTCTCTATCACAATTTATAACATCACTATCATTTAATCACAAAATCATCATCACATAAACTCATCAGAAATTTATAGCTCATTTATCATCATCATAATCATCATATATACTATCACAAATTTATCACATCACAATTATCTAATCATACATTATATCATTACATAAAATTACACAACACATCATCTTTTATTTATAACATCATTTAAACTCATCTAATCAATACATATACATAAAATTAATCAAATCCAATATCATAATAATATCAAAAAAACATATTTAAAGAAATTAAATCATTATATCACAATATTATCAAATGCACCATTAACGAAATAAATCAAATATCACAATAAAACTAACTACCATAGTTGTTTTAAACGAATCAATCAACACAGTTATAAGTATTTCTATTCTATATATTAATTCACAACAATTTTCATTTTGTACATTAATTAATTTATCCACTCAAAGGGCTATGTTGTATGTAGCCGAGCCCCTAATGAATCGTTGAGAGATACAGTTTTCTCGTTCAATCTCACAATATATTAATACTCATAAACAAACGATCTCTCACCCTTTACCTTATTTCGACGCTTTCACACACGAATACGATTCGACAAGCAAACAACATTGTCATCTGACTCTTTGTCCTTCAATTGATCTAACTCGACAGTTTATGGGTAACATTAAAATAAATTATGAGAATATACTCTAAAAACATAAATTTGAAATTCGGTCAAGGAAAATTACCATAAATCAGAAAATCAATCAGTGGATAATAGAGCCACTTTTCACACGATCGGTTTGGCATTGATTTCACTCAAATCGGACATACGGTGAAGAAGAACGGTTCAAATAAGAATTTTATAAACGATGAAGTCGAGTATTTAGACCGAAATTTGAATGGTTAAAAATCTTAGGAAGTATGTTTATTTGATTACCTAAATGAATAAAGCAACATACTAAAATTTGGACGAGAACGGAGAAATTTTTTGGAACAGTTCGATCAATATCGGTGTCAAAGATAGATTACTATTGTGTTCCTCTTTTGTTTTAAAGCTGCCTTCCAATCCCCTTCTTTTTTTTTTTTTTTTTTTAAACAATAGGGTTCACACATGGGTGAACACCCATTGATCCCTTTATTTATTTTTAAATAAAACCAATAATTACAAAAATTAATATTTCCAAATATTACTAATATTTCCAAAGTAATTTTAAAATAGTAATTAATTCTTTAAAATATATTAATAACCAAGAACTCTCATATTCAAATAATAACCCTAATGATACTTATTTTTTCAAATACTCGCATTAAAATACTACCATCATTAGAAAATATTCAAAATTATAAAATAACTAAGTATAAAATCAATATTTTATATTAATTACTAAATCTTAATAAATATATATAAAATCACAATGTCATAACAAGTATATAAAAATAAAGTAAATCAAACACAATATCTATCTCAAGATAATTATT
>PGWS01037139.1:0-29148 GCA_002896235.1 Cicer reticulatum | reverse complement strand
AATGGATTAGAATAAGCCTAAAGAGGACGAAAATGACCTAAATGTCAATCCAATGACACAACACAACTATAAGGATGCAAGATGGTTAAACACCCTACATGGACTAAGAATAAGCGTAGGGAGGACGAAATTACCTAAATGTTCAATCCAATGACACAAATGAACTTATTGGATGCACAAGATTGGTTAAAAACCCTAATTGGACAAGAATAAGCCTAGGGAGGACGAAAATGACATAAATGTTCATCCAATGACACAAATGAACTTATTGGATGCACAAGATTGGGTTAAAAACCCTAATTGAACAAGAATAAGCCTAGGGAGGACGAAAATGACTTAAATGTTAATCCAATGACACAAAAATGAACTTATTGGATGCACAAGATTGGTTAAAAACCCTAATTGGACAAATAAGCCTAGGGAGGACGAAAATGACTAAATGTTCATCCAATACAACAAATGAACTTATTGGATGCACAAGATTGGTTAAAAACCCTAATTGGACAAGAATAAGCTAGGGAGGACGAAAATGACCTAAATGTTCATCCAATGACAACAAATGAACTTATTGGATGCACAAGATTGGTTAAAAACCCCTAATTGGACAAGAATAAGCCTAGGGAGGACGAAAATGACCTAAATGTTTCATCCAATGACACACAAATGAACCTTATTGGATGCACAAGATTTGTTAAAAACCCTAATTGGACAAGAATAAGCCTAGGGAGGACGAAAATGACCTAAATGTTCATCCAATGACACAAATGACACTTATTGGATGCACAAGATTGGTTAAAAACCCTAATTGGACAAGAATAAAGCCTAGGGAGGACGAAAATGACCTAAATGTTAATCCAATGACACAAATGAACTTATTGGATGCACAAGATTGGTTAAAAACCTAAATTGGACAAGAATAAGCCTAGGGAGGACGAAAATGACCTAATGTTCATCCAATGACACAAAACAACTTATTGGATGCACAAGATTGGTTAAAAATCCTAATTGGACAAGAATAAGCCTAGGGAGGACGAAAATGACCTAAATGTTTAATCCAATGACACAAATGAACTTATTGGATGCACAAGATTGGTTAAAAAACCCTAATTGGACAAGAATAAGCCTAGGGAGGACGAAAATGACCTAAATGTTAATCCAATGACACAAATGAACTTATTGGATGCACAAGATTGGTTAAAAAACCCTAATGGACAAGAATAAGCCTAGGGAGGACGAAAATGACCTAAATGTTCATCCAATGACACAAATGAACTTATTGGATGCACAAGATTGTTAAAAACCCTAATTGGACTAGAGAAAAAGCCTAGGGAGGACGAAAATGACCTAAATGTTAATCCAATGACACAAATGAACTTATTGGATGCACAAGATTGGTTAAAAACCCTAATTGGACAAGAATAAGCCTAGGGAGGACGAAAATGACCTAAATGTTCATCCAATGACACAAACAACTTATTGGATGCACAAGATTGGTTAAAAACCCTAATTGGACAAGAATAAGCCTAGGGAGGACGAAAATGACCTAAATGTTCATCCAATGACACAAATGAACTTATTGGATGCACAAGATTGGTTAAAACCCTAATTGGACAAGAATAAGCCTAGGGAGGACGAAAATGACCTAAATGTTCATCCAATGACACAAAACACACCTAATTGGATGGCACAAGATTGGTTAAAAATGATAATTGGACTAGAATAAGCCTAGGGAGGACGAAAATGACCTAAATGTTAATCCAATGACACAAATGAACCTTTTATTGGATGCACAAGATTGGTTAAAAACCCTAATTGGACAAGAATAAGCCTAGGGAGGACGAAAATGACTAAATGTTAATCCAATGACACAAACACACCTATTGGATGCACAAGATTGGTTAAAAAACCCTAATTGGACAAGAATAAGCCTAGGAGGACGAAAATGACCTAAATGTTCATCCAATGACACACAAACATGAACTATTGGATGCACAAGATTGGTTAAAAAACCCTAATTGGACAAGAATAAGCCTAGGGAGGACGAAAATGACCTAAATGTTCATCCAATGACACAAATGACTTTATTGGATGCACAAGATTGGTTAAAAACCCTAATTGGACAAGAATAAGCTAAGGGAGGACGAAAATGACCTAAATGTTCATCCAATGACACAAATGAACTTATTGGATGCACAAGATTGGTTTAAAAACCCTAATTGGACAAGAATAAGCCTAGGGAGGACGAAAATGACCTAAATGTTCATCCAATGACACAAATGAACTTAAAAAAACCCTAATTGGACAAGATAAGCCTAGGGAGGACGAAAATGACCTATTTCATCCAATGATGCACAATGATATTGGATGCACATGATTGGTTAAAAACCCTAAATGGACTAGAATAAGCCTAGGGTAGACAAAAATGACCTAAATGTTAATCCAATGACACAAATGAACTTATTGGATGCACAAGATTGGTTAAAACCTTAATTGGACAAGAATAAGCCTTGGGAGGACGAATAATGACCTAAATGTTCATCCAATGTCACAAATCAATTGGATGCACAAGATTGGTTAAAAACCCTAAATGGACAAGAATAAGCATGGGAGGACGAAAATGGCCTAAATGTTAATCCAATGACACAAACACACGTATTGGAGGCACAAGATTGGTTAAAAACCCTAATTGGACTCGAATAAGCCTTGGGAGGACGAAAATGACCTAAATGTTAATCGAATGACACAAATTAACTTATTGGATACTCAAGATTTGACAAAAACCCTAATTGGACTAGAATAAGTGTACGGAGGACGAAAATGACCTAAATGTTAATCCAACAACACAAACAAACCGGTTGGATTCAAAAAGATTGGTTTAAAACCCTAATTGGACTAGAATAAGCCTAGGAATGACGAATATGACCTAAAAGCTAATGCAATGACACAAATGAACTTATAGGATGCACAAGTTTGGTTAAATCCTCTAATTGGACTAAAACAAGCCTACATAGGACAAAAATGACCTAAATGTTAATCAAATGACATAAACACGCCTATTAGAGGCAAAAGATTGGTTAAAAATCCTAACTGAACTAAATTATGCCTAGGGAGGACGAATATGACCTAAATGTTAATCAAATATCACAAATGATATTATTGGATGCACAAGATTGGTTCAAAATGCTAAATGGACTAGAATAAGCTTAGGGAGGACGAAAATGACCTAAATGCTAATCCAATGACACAAATGAACTTATACGATGCACAAAGATTGTTTCAAACCCCTAATTGGACTAGAATACGCCAACAGATGACGAAAATGACCTAAATGTATTAATCCAAAGGCACAAAGACGTCTATTGGATGCACAAGATTTGTTAAAAATCCTAATTGGACTAGAATAAAACCTAAGGAGGACGAATATGACCTAAATGTTAATCCAATGACACAAATACAACTATTGGATGCACAAGTTTGGTTAAAAACCCTAATTGGACTATAATAAGCCTAGGAAGCACGAAAATGACCTAAATGTTAATCCAATAACACAAATGAACTTATAGGATGCACAAGATTGGTTAAATCCCCTAATTGGACTAAAATAAGCCTATGGAGGACGAAAATGACCTAAATATTAATCAAATGACTCAAACAAACCTATTGGATGCACAAGATTGGTTATAAAACCCTAATTGGACTAGAATAAGCATATGGAGGGACGAAAACGACCTAAATGTTAATCCAATGACACAAACACAACTGTTGGTTGCACAAATTTGGTTAAAAACCCTAATTGGACTAGAAAAAAGCTAGGGAGGACGAATATGACCTAAATGCTTATGCAATGACACAAATAAACTTTTTGGATGGAAGTGATTAGTTAAAAACCCTAAATGGAGTAGAATAAGCCTAGGGAAGTACGAAAATGACCTAAATGTTAATCCATTGACACAAACACACATATTGGATGCACAAGATTGGTTAAAACCCTAATTGGACAAGATTAAGCCTAGGGAGGACGAAAAATGACCTAAATGTTAATCCATTGACACAAATAAACTTTTTGGATGCACAAGATTGGACAAAAACCCTAATTGGACAAGAATAAGCCTAGGGAGGACGAAAATGACATAAATGTCAATCCAATGACACAAACATACCTATTGGATGCATAAGATTGGTTAAAACCCCTAATGGGACTAGAATAAGCCTAGGGTTGAAAAAAATGACTTATTTTTTGATGCACAAGATTGGACAAAAACCCTAATTGGACTATAATAAGCATATGGATGACCAAAATGACCTAAATATTAATCCAATGACAAAAATACACCTATTGGATGCACAAGATTGGTTAAAAACCCTAATTGGACTAGAATAAGCCTAGGGTGGACGAAAATGTCCTAAATATTAATCGAAGAACACAACTGAACTTATTGGATGCACAAGATTGGTTAAAAACACTAAATGGACTAGAATAAGCTTGGGGAGGACGATAAGGACCAAAATGTTAATCCAATGACTCAAATGAACTTATTGAATGCACAAGATTGGGTTAAAAACACTAATTGGACTAGAATAAAGTTTGGGAGGACAAAAAATAACCAAAATCTTAATCCAATGACAAAAATGAACGTATTAGATGCACAAGATTGGTTAAATAACCTAAATGGACTTGAATAAGCCTAGAGAGGACGAAAATGACCTAAATGTTAATCCAATGACACAAAAACACACCTATTGGATGCACAAGGTTGGTTAAAAACCTAAAATGGACTAGAATTAGCCTAGGGCGGACGAAAATGACCTAAATGTTAATCCAATGAAACAAATGAACTAATTTGGATGCACAAGATTGGACAAAAACCCTAAATGGACTAGAAATAAACCTAAAGAGGACAAAAATGACCTAAATATTAATCCAATGACACAAAATGAACTTATTGGATTCACAAGATTGTTAAAAAACCTAAAAAGGACTAGTATAAGCCAATGGAGGAAGAAATGGCCGAAATGTTAATCCTATGAAATAAAACACACCTATTGGATGCAAAAGATTATTTAAAACCGCTAATTGGACTACAATAAGCCTAGAAGAATGAAAATGACCTAAATGTAAATCTAATGACAAAAATGAACTTATATAGGATGCACAAGATTTGTTAAAACCCATAATTGGACTAAAATAAAACTTTGGAGGACGAAAATGACCCAAATATTAATCCAATGACACAAACATGCCTATTGGGTGCACAAGATTCGTTAAAAAATCTCAATTGGACTAGAATAAGTATAGGGAGAACGAATATGACCTAAAATGTTAATCCAATGAGACAAATGAACTTATTGGATGCACAAGATTGGTTAAAAAATGCTAAATGGGCTAGAATAAGCTTAGGGAGGACGAAAATGACCTAAATAATAATCCAATGACACAAATGAACTTATTAGATGCACAAGATTGAACAAAAAACCTAAAATGGACTTGAATAATCCTAGATTAGCAAAAATAACCTAAATGTTAATCCAATGACATAAACACACGTATTGGATCACAAAATTGGTTAAAAACCCTAATTGGACTAGAATAAGCCTAGGGATGACGAAAATGACCGAAATGTTAATCCAATGACACAAATGAACTTGTTGGATGCACAAGTTTGGTTAAAAACCCGAAATGGACTAGAAGAAGTGTAGGAAGGATGAAAATGACCTAAATATTAATCCAATGACACAAAACATGTCTATTGGATGCACAAGATTGGTTAAAAACCCTAATTGGACTATTTGAATGCACAAGATTGGTTAAAAACGCTAAATGGACTAGAATATGGTTAGGAAGGACGAAAAATGACCAAAATTTTTATCCAATGACATCAATGAACTTATTTGATGCACAAGATTTATTAAAAAACCCTAGTGGGACTAGAATACGCCTAGGGAGGACATAAATGACCAAAATATTCATCGAATGATACAAATACACATATTGGATGCACAAGATTGGATAAAAACCCTAATTGGACTAGAAAAAACCAAGGGAGAACGAAAAATGATCTAAATGATAATCCAATGACACAAACAAAACTATTGGATGCACCTGATTGGTTAAAAACCCTAATTGGACTAGAATAAGGCTAGGGAGGATGAATATGACCTAAATGTTAATCCAATGACACAAATGAACTTATTGGATGCAAAAGATTGGTCAAAAACCCTAAATGGACTAGAATAAGCCTATGGAGGACGAAAATGACCTAAATGTTTATCCAATGACACAAATGAAGTTATTGGAACCAAAAGATTGGTTAAAAACCCTAAATGGACTATAATTTGTAAGTCGTGAGCTTCCCTGATCATGTTTTTGATTTAATTCCCAAACATACAGTACAAATGAAATATTTGATTGATCTATTGATTTGAATGAGAAACATTTCAGGCAAACAAGCAGACACCATACACTTGGAACAAAAAGCTTGCAACTCAAGGAATCAATCAAAGTTAGAGGATATACTTGAGAAAGATGCATATATGTGTAGTGCAATTAGGTGTCATAGTAGTTAGTTTATTAGACTAATCACTATGGTGTCATGCTTAAGTCTTTGCCAATGAATATAAATCAATCAACTAATAAGTCAATTGATGAATCAATTGGGCAATCGATTGTCTGACTCAGAACAAGAGTTTTCACTACATGAATCGATTGGGCAATCGATTAGTTAAAGGTTTTTAGTGAAACATGAGTTCTGGGCTTAATCCAATCAATTGGACAATCGATTGGAACATCAATTGAGCAATCGATTTTGCAAATCACAAAAACAACCATTTATTGAATCAATCGATTGACAAATCGATTGTGACAAAGCTTTTTAATCAGGAATAAGTTATGTGATCCAACAAATCGATTGGGACATCAATTGAATTAGATTTCTTAAACTACAAGTTTGTACCAACCGATTAGGCAATCGATTGCAGTTAATCATTTATCAGAACTACTTTGAATAAATCGATTGGCACATTGATTTTGACAAAATAGCTGAGGTTCTGTAACAAGCACAATCGATTGGCAAATCGATTGTCGTAAATGTCTGAGTCACTTTAATCAGCACAATCGATTGAAAAATCGATTGACGTAAAAGTCTGAGTCACTGTGATCAGCAAAATCGATTGACGAATCGATTGAAGCTAAATGTTTAAGTTACAGAAAGGATTCAACTCATTGCCAAATGGATTATGACTGTGATTATGTAGTCGACTGAGCAATCGATTGTTTTGATCTCGTTGTTTGAACAAAACACCTATAATCGATTACTCAATCGATTCTGATACAATCATAGTATCAGTTTTGATTTATGTATTAAAAGAATCGATTTATGCTTATATGCTCAAGATTCAAGAAAAACAAGACATGCGAAAGTCGATTGGGCAATCAATTTACCCTAGCTTTAAAACTTTATAAAATCGATTGAGCAATCGATTGTCCTGATGTTTTTGAATATATATAAGTTGATTCAATCACTTTTGAACATAACTTTTAGATCTTTTGGAAAAATTTTTGATAACTTTTGAATAACTTTGATAAACACTCTGAGAGAAAAGTTTTTACAACACACAAAATATTCACTGGCTAAATACTTTTTGTGTGAGATACTATTGTGATTGAGTCAAGTCTTGATATTCTTTAATTCTTTGAGAAAAACATTTTTCTGTAATTGAAGGTTTAGAAATCCAGTACGGAAACTGGTAGCTATCTTTGTTGGTGTGAGATCATCAAGAAGAAGTTTCACATTCATCTTGTGTGAGTTTAGCGATTAACTCCAAGGATTAGGTGGTATAGAAATAGAAGTGAGTGAGTTGGATAGATAGGCTTGAGTGAGCTGGACAATTTGTAAAACGTTCTCAAATCATTCTATTGGAAAGGCTGAAATCTTGTTGGATTTCAGGACTTGATGTAGGCTATCAAACTGATAGCTGAACCAGTATAAATCTTGGTGCGCTTGTTTCTTATCCCTAGTCTTTATTTTGATATTGCATAAATGCTTATTCTTGAATGTTTGAAGTAATGAATTTCTGTATTAATTAACATTCTGAATTAAGCATTGTTTTTGTTCTCATATATTGATAACATTTGCAACTGTGTGAATCTTTGCTCCTAAATATATTCCGATACAGATCTTTGATAATTTGTTTAATAACTCTCATAGTTTGAAATAATAGAGGGCCATTATTCCTAACAATTGGCACCAAGAGTCTGTTCTTTTTGTAGACTAACTGTCATAAAAGATAAAATGTCCTCTGCAGATTTTCTGGGAGAAGGGGCATCCTTGACAAGGCCCCCTGCATTCAATGGAGCTGCCTACATGTATTGGAAAGAGAGGATGTTAATTTTTCTTGAAGCACGTAGTCTTGATGTTCTTGAAGCAGTAATAGATGGTCCTTTTGTACCAACCATAGCTGGCACAGGTGATTCAGCAATTCCTAAACCCAGATCAGATTGGTCTAAGGATGACAAGAAAAAGGTTGGATACAATGCTAAGGCTAAAAACATTATTACCTCTGCTTTAAGCGCTGAGGAATTCTTTAGGGTGTCTAACTGTAAAACTGCCAAAGAGATGTGGGACACTTTGCAACAAACGCATGAAGGAACAACAGATGTAAAAAGAGCCCGGATCAACACATTAATGCATGAGTATGAGCTGTTCAACATGAAGAAAGAGGAATATGTCAATGATATGCAGACAAGATTTACTCACATAGTCAATAATCTAAATGCTCTTGGTAAAGTGATTGACAATGAGCAACAAATCAACAAGGTTATGAGATGTTTGACTAGAGAGTGGCAGCCAAAAATCACTGCCATAGCAGAATCAAAAGACCTTGGTAGCATGTCAATTGCCACACTATTTGAAAAATTAAGAGAGCATGAGATGGAACTGCACAGACTGAGTGAAGCTGAACAGACTGACAGAAAAAGAAAAGGGTTGTCTCTTAAAGTCCAAGCACATCAAAGAAAATCTGAACAAGAGATCTGCATTGAAGATTCAAATAGTGAGACTGATGAAGATTCAGAACTTGGACTACTTGTCAGAAAATTCAAAAAATTTCTGAAAAAGAAAGATAGCAAGTCAAGAAAGCCCTCAAGCTCAAAGACTCATGACAACAAAATAACCTGTTTTGAGTATGGAAGACAGGACATATAAAATCTGAGTGTTTTCAACTGCAAAACAAAAAACAAAACTTCAAAGGCTAAAGGCAATCAACCACCTCCTAAGACCAGAAAAGCCTACATTGCCTGGAACGATAATGATGAAGAGTCATCTGCATATTCAGAAGATGAAGAAGCTAATCTTTGTCTAATGGCCAACACAGATTCAGAATCTGACAGTGAGGTAAGTTCTAAATCCAATCCTTCATATGATGAATTACACGATGCATTTAATGAACTACATGATGAATATGTGAATGTGATTAAACAGTTAATTAGTACTAAGAAACTGTTAGAAGAAAAGTGCATGATGTATGATGAGATTAATTTGAAACATGAGTCTCTTAAAGACACAAATGAAAATCTGAAAAAGGAAACTTATGCACTGAAATGTGATTTAGATAAGTTCAATAGTGGTAAAAACAATTTAGATATGCTTCTTGGAAACCAAAGAAATCTAAATGTTAAATCTGGACTTGGCTATAGACAAAACATGAATTCATCCTCTGCTGTTTTATGCCACTTTTGCTGTAAAAAGGGTCATAAGATTTTCAATTGTAAACTGAAAAAAACTGGCCAACAGAGGATGGAAAACAGATTTGGAAAGTTAAGACACAAGTATTTGAAAACTAACCCTCCAGGACCCAATTTGAATTGGGTACCTAAAACCAAAAACTTGAATCATTTTTTGCAGATATGCTTGACATCCAAGACTCATTCATGGTACCTAGATAGTGGATGTTCCAAGCATATGACTGGAGACAAGTCAAAGTTCTTGTCTCTGAACTTAAAAGATGGTGGATTTGTCAAATATGGTGACAATAACAAAGGGAAGATACTAGGCATTGGAGACATCAGAAACGAATCAACTATAGTGATTAAAGATGTTCTGTATGTCAAGGATCTAAAAGCACAACTTGATAAGTATAAGTCAACTTTGTGATAAAGGATTCCAAGTAAGTTTTACTTATCAGTCCTGCATAATGGAGCACAAGGAGAATAAAGATATAAGGTTAGTAGGTAATAGAATCAATAACATTTATATGCTTGATTTTAATGATCTGCCTGCTAGTTCTATTTGATGCTTATTATCTAATGCTGATGAAAACTGGTTATGGCATAAGAGAGTGGCTCATATTCATATGGACCACTTGAACAAACTAGTTAGTAAGCAGTTAGTTCTAGGACTCCCAAATAGAAAGTTCTCTAAGGATAGGTTGTGTGACTCTTGTGAGAAGAGTAAACTAGTTAAGTCTTCTTTCCCCCCTATAGACTTAGTTCAAACTAATAGGGTCTTACAGTTGGTACATATGGATCTTTTTGGTCCATCTCAGGTTAGAAGTTTTGGAGGAAACTTGTATGGTTATGTGTTAGTAGATGATTACTCTAGGTACACTTGGACATCTTTTCTGACTCACAAGAGTGAGGCCTTCTCAATTTTCAAAAATTTTGCTATTTTAGTTCAAAATGAGAAGAATCGGAAAATAATATCCATCAAGAGTGATCATGGTGGAGAATTCCAGAATGATTCCTTTAATACTTACTGTGAACAGAATGGAATTCACCATATATACTCAGCCCCTAGAACTCCACAGCAAAATGGAGTAGTAGAAAGGAAGAATAGGTCTTTAGAGGAACTAGCTAGAACTATGATTAAAGACTCAAATCTTCCTCAATATTTTTGGGCTGATGGTATAAACACTGCCATACATGTAGTGAATAGAGTTCTTATAAGGCCAACACTTAGAAAAACTCCCTATGAGTTATACAAGGGTAGAAAACCAAACATCTCTTACTTTAGGGTCTTTGGATGCAAGTGCTTTGTGTTAAACAATGGCAAAGAACATCTAGGTAAGTTTGATCCTAAGGCAGATGAGGGTATCTTTCTAGGTTATTCCTAGTCTAGTAAGGCCTATAGAATCTACAATAAAAGAACCAAAACTATAGAGGAATCTGTTCATGTAAAGTTTGATGAAATGTTTGCTGAAAACTTGAACAACACTCCTCCTATAGTTGATGATTCTTTGGATGATATTGTAGAATCTGAACCAATAGAACCTAATGAACCTGTACCTCCAACCAACCTTGATTGTGTTGAACCTATTAGGGAAGGTGATTTACCTAAGGCATGGAAGTTTATCAAAAACCATCCATAGACAACATTATTGGAGAGATTTCAAAAGGAGTTTCCCACTAGAAAATCCCTTAGAGAATTATGTAACTTCACAGCCTTTGTATCTCAAGTAGAACCCCAAAAACATAAAGGAAGCTCTTATGGATCATGACTGGATAGTTGCCATGCAAGAAGAGCTCAATCAGTTTGAGAGAAACAAAGTGTGGATTCTAGTTCCAAACCAGAAGATAAACATGTTATAGGAACTAGGTGGGTGTTTAGAAACAAAATGGATGAGAATGGGGTAATTACTAGGAATAAAGCTAGGCTAGTGGCCAAGGGTTACAACCAAGAGGAGCGAATAGACTATGATGAAACCTATGCCCCTGTAGCTAGACTAGAAGCCATTAGAATCCTGCTTGCTTATGCATGTATAATGGACTTTAAACTTTATCAAATGGATGTTAAAAGTGCCTTTTTAAATGGAGACATCCAAGAGGAAGTCTTTGTGAGTCAAACACCTGGTTTTGAAAGATCCTAAGCTTCCAAATCATGTGTTTAAACTGACAAAAGCCCTCTATGGCTTGAAACAAGCTCCAAGAGTTTGGTATGAAAAGCTAAGCAATTTCCTCCTACAAGAAATTTTTTCAAGGGAAATGTAGATAAGACACTTTTTATCAAAAGACAAGGAAAAGACATTCTATTGATCCAAATTTATGTTGATGACATAATCTTTGGATGAACAAACAATAAGCTTTGCAAAGAATTTGAAAATGCAATGAAAGGAAAATTTGAAATGTCCATGATGGGAGAATTAACTTACTTCTTGGGATTTCAAATTAAGCAAAGCAAGAATGGCATTTTCCTAAGTCAAACCAAATACTGTAATGATCTTTTAAAGAAGTTCGGTTTTGATAAGTTTAAATCCATTGATACACCTATGAGTCAAGCTTGTCATTTAGATAGAGATGAGAAGGGAAAAACAGTAGATGTAACTATGTTTAGAGGCATGATAGGATCCTTACTATACCTTACAGCTAGTAGACCAGACATTATGTTTAGTGTTTGCATATGTGCTAGATACCAAGCCAATCCAAAAGAATCCCACCTACGTGCAGTCAAAAGGATTTTTAGATATCTTATAGGAACCAAAAATCTAGGTTTGTGGTATCCTAAGGATCTACTTGCACTCTAGTTGGTTATTCTGATTCTGATTTTGCTGGATGCAAATTGGACAGAAAGAGTACATCTAGTACTTGCCAACTACTAGGGAACTCTCTTGTATCTTGGCATAGCAAGAAACAAAATAGTGTTGCACTCTCAACTGCTGAAGCTGAGTATGTAGCTGCCGGTAGCTGTTGTGCACAGATTTTAAGGATGCAGCAACACCTCTCTGATTTTGGTGTTGATCTAGGTACAGTGCCCACCATGTGTGATAATACTAGTACTATTAATATCACTAAGAACCTTGTCGTGCATTCTAGAACCAAGCTTGAATATCAACAGGATAAGATCAAGCTTGAATATGTCAATACAACTGATCAGTTGGTTGATATTTTCACCAAAGCCTTGCCCAAGGACAGTTTCTTCTTTATAAGAAATAAACTTGGTATTATAGATCTCAATCAAATCTGATCCATATGACAAAATCGATTGCTCATGTATGTGCTAACACGGATGTTAGTACCTGTAGACCCATAATTTTAAAGTACACTTTATGTATTTTATATGTTTTGGATTTTGGCTCGGAGGCTTTTTAGCCAAAGTTAATAATATTATGGAGTTTATAGGATCAAAAAGTTATTTTGACACCGTTTAGAATTACTCGTCGATAAATAAATTTAAATTAAGTGCGGTAAATCCTTACGGAGAATTTAATGCGTTACGGGAGAAATGGTAATTTAACAAATATCTAGATATTTGAGATATTTGTTAAGTTATATTTAATATATATATATATATATATATATATATATATATATATATATATATATATATATCTATATATATATATGTTTGTTTGGAGAGAATAGAAAGAAAGGAAATTTAGAAGGAAGGAAAAGGAAAAGAAAGGTTATATAAAGGAAAGAAGGAAAAAGGAAGAAGGGAAAAACAAAGGAAAGAAAGAGAAAGGAAGGAAAATCAGATTTTCCATCTTCCTCCCCCTGCCTCGCGCACAGATTTCTCCTTCTCCTCCATTTTCGTTTTCTTCGCTCCCTTCTTCTTCAAGATTAGAAACCCAAGGCCTGGTGAGTGATAGTATAAGGATTTCTTAACTTCACTCTCCCTCGTTGATTCGAAAACGAAGAAAAACGGTATTAGGGATTCAAACACAAACCTCTCCGTTTCATCTAGATCTAAACTTCGTTTCGCGAAGAGTTAGAAGGGAAAGTTGCTCACTACCATGCTACGGTGCTAGGGGACCAACTTGGAGGCGACGTTGCGAGCGGAGATTTTACCGGATTTACTCACGGTGCCGTAATCGCACGTTAGAGCTAACGCGAAGGTAAGGGCTCCTTCCAAACTTTTAGTTTGCATCTAGGGTCTTATCTGTGGTTGTGTGGAAACGAATTGTGTTAGGATTGGAGTATTGTTTTGGGAAAAATGATTTTACCTCATGTATGTAAGATTTTGAATAAATAAAATTTTATTATGTTGATTTGTGTTCATCGTATTTGGCATGTTCATACTTGATGTTTGTTGATTGATGTGTTTTGGTGTGAATTATGAATTGAATGTGAGAATTTGTTTGAGTTTGTTTTGTGTAGAATTTGAAAACCATTAAGTTAATGAGTATTAAGAATGGGGAATCTCTTAATGTCTTGTTTACTTAATGTGTGTTTGTTTGTGAAAAATCGTTTAAGTTAACTGGGCGTTAAGAATGGGGAATCTCTTAATGTCTCAGTTACTTAATATTTGTTTTTTGAAAATCGTTTAAGTTAACTGGGCGTTAAGAATGGGGAATCTTTTAATGTCTCGGTTACTTAATATTTGTTTTTGAAAATCGTTTAAGTTAACTGGGCGTTTAAGAATGGGGAATCTCTTAATGTCTCAGTTACTTAATATTTGTTTTTTGAAAATCGTTTAAGTTAACTGGGCGTTAAGAATGGGGAATCTCTTTATGTCTCGGTTACTTAATATTTGTTTTTGAAAATCGTTCAAGTTAACTGGGCGTTAAGAACGGGGAATCTCTTAATGTCTCGGTTACTTAATGTTTGTTTTTGAAAATCGTTTAAATTAACTGGGCGTTAAGAATGGAGAATCTCTTAATGTCTCGGTTACTTAATATTTGTTTTTGAAAATCGTTTAAGTTAACTGGGCGTTAAAGAATGGGGAATCTCTTAATGTCTCGGTTACTTAATATTGTTTTTGAAAAATCGTTTAAGTTAAACTGGGGTTAACTGGGCGTTAAGAATGGGGAATCTCTTAATGTCTCGGTTACTTAATATTTGTTTTTGAAAATCGTTTAAGTTAACTGGGCGTTAAGAACAGGGAATCTCTTAATGTCTCGGTTACTTAATGTTTGTTTTTGAAAATCGTTTTAGTAAATGACTATTAAGAATGGGGAATCTCTTAATGACTTATTTACTGAATGTTTTTGTTTTGAAAATCGTTAAGTTAAATGAGAATTAAGAATGGGGAATCTCTTAATGTCTCGTTTACTTATGTGTGTTTTGGTAAATCGTGCTGACCCGCGATAGGTGGCACCTTGGTAAACGGTACGGGTCCGTGATAGACAGTACGTTTACGATTTACGTTGGGTAAGTTGTGCTGACCGGGGATAGGTGGCACCTCGGTAAAACAGTATTGACCCGTGATAGGTGGTACGTTTACGACTTACGTTCCTGAGGGAATTGTGTTTGTCCGTGAGAGACTGCACAGGGTTTGTCCGTGAGAGACTACGCCCTAGTTTAAGTTAAATAAGAATTAAGAACGGGGAATCTCTTAATGTCTTGTTTACTTATGTGAGTTTTGGTAAATCGTGCTGACGCGCGATAGGTGGCACCTTGGTAAACGATACGGGCCCGTGATAGGCAGTAACGTTTACGATTTACGTTGGGTAAGTTGTGCTGACCCGTGATAGGTGGCACCTCGGTAAACAGTACTGACCCGTGATAGGTGGTACGTTTACGACTTACGTTTCTTGGTGAATTGTGTTTGTCCGTGAGAGACTGCACATGTGTTTGTCCGTGAGAGACTACACCCTGTTAAATTGTGAATTGTTGGTTCATTTTGTCTGCGTAGCATTGTGTTATAAGTGTTAAGTGTATGTTTTGGAATTTGGTGATAACATGTTTGATTGCAATACCATTTAGAAACCCATGATGTTGTAGTATTGTGTTATAAATGTTAAGTGTATGTTTTGGAATTTGGTGATAATATGTTTGATTGCAATACCATTTCGAAACTCATGATGTTGTAGCGATTGCGTTATCATGCTAAGTGTTAAGATGTGGAATTGTGTATGAATGATATTGAGTTAGTTTATGTGTTTTTTGGAAGAATATGCAGGGAAATCGATTTCCCAATCGATTGGATGAGTTACAGGAACTTCCCTAATGTGACATAATCGATTGCCACTCGATTTTATAATATGTTTTCAAAACCAATTAAGAAAATCGATTTGGAAATCGATTTGGCTGGGCAGGAATTCAGCAAAAATCGATTAGCCAAATCGATTGGCATTAAGTCAGGGGCTGAGATATGCTGTCAATCAGCCATTGCCCAATCGATTGCCCAATCGATTGAATTTAAGTCAGGGGCTGAGATATGCACTCAATCGATTGCCCAATCGATTGATTTAAACCCAGAATTCAAAATTCACTTAAAAACCTTCAGGAAATCGATTGCCTAATCGATTGGATCAGTGAAAATCCTCAGTTTGAGTTAGATGTTTGATTACTCATTAACTTATCCATGTCTTGATTTGTTATGTTTTCATTAGGGGATTGAGAACTTCATTTTGCTTTCATTTTTAATTGGCAAAGTATTATATGAACTTTTCGCATATTGAAAATCCTGATAAGGTGCATGCTTAGTTGAAAAGTTATTTTTAGCATTTAAAACTTAAATGTTATGTGTTAACTGTTATTTTCGGTTGGTGACCTTTACAATTATTGTGGAAATCTGGGCTTTTCCCTCAGATGAGAGTCAGGACGATCCTACTGGTTCGTACCCTACGGACAGAAATGGAGATGGGAACGCTTGATTGCAGCTACGTTAGGAGGATCTCACGGGGCGCGTGGAGATCACTCAGGGTGTTTAGTTGTTTTGTAAAATAATCAGACTAGGTTGTCACAGAGGGAACGGATGTCTTTCTTTTGGGGTTGCGTTTATTTTTAAACTGGAAGACTGTACTACTTTTGTTATGTATATATTTTGAATTCATGGATTAAGAATTTTTTCCGCTGCTCGTAAATTCTGTTGACTTATTTTTGTCGTTGTATTACGACTTAAATATTTATCCAAACGTGTGTTACCTTATTTATTTTCCTGTTTTATTTTAATTCCTTTTGAAAAAAAAATACACTCACGCTTTGAAAAACGGGGTGTTACATTGTGGTATCAGAGCTTTGGTTTGGTTTTCTTTGGGGGCTGTGGAACCTCTAGTTCTAGATTGTAGGTTAGGAGTTGTTGTCTGATCATGTGTCGGTTTAGGTGGTTCGAGTTGTCAAGTTCATAATAATTATTATGTGCTGATGTGGTCGGAAGTTATTCTTAGAATTATTGAAGTAGTGTTAAGACTCTACTTGATGATGGTTTTATAGGAAAACCATGCTGCCAAGGAGGAATGACGTTCCGAGAGCCAATGTCAATAGGGATGACCGAATGGCGGAGGCTATGAATAACCTGGCTGCTTCTTTTGCTGCACAGACTGCTGCCAAGACTCAACGTGATCTCGAAAAGAGGGGAAGAGAGATCTGTGCTGCAGAGTCAAGAGGATTAAAGGACTTTCGTCGTTACAATCCTCCCAAGTTTGAGGGGGCTGAGGATTCAGAGAAAGCGGATCAATGGATCCAAGAAGTGGAGAAGATCTTCGACATGATCAACTGTCAGGCGGGAGTGAGGGTCAACTATGCCACTTATATGCTACTAGGAGATGCTGAGTACTGGTGGAGGGGTACAAGGTTGTTAATGAGATCAGCTCACGAGGAGGTAAACTGGGAATCTTTCAAAGGGAAGTTTTTAGACAAATACTTCCCGATGAGTACCAGGACTAGACTGGGTGATGATATCCTGAAACTACATCAGGGGAACATGACCGTGGGCGAATATGCTGCTAAGTTTGAATCACTATCAAGGCATTTCAGATTTTTCCGTGAAGAGATTGACGAGCCGTTCTTGTGTCATCGTTTCCAAGACGGACTAAAGTGTGAGATTCAAGACTTTGTCTTACCCTTGGGAATTCAACGTTTCCAATTTCTTGTGGAAAAATGTAGAGAAGTTGAGGATATGAAGAATAAGAGAGCTAGCCGAGGAGGGAATTTTAACTCAGGAGGACCTAGTCGGGTGAAGTATCAAAACAAGGGAAAACAAGTTGCCAAACATTATAATCGACCACGTGATAACAACGGGGGACTGAATAACCCAGGGAACCAAGACTTTGGGAGGCAAATGGGACAAGGTATACGATGTTTCAGATGTGGAGAAGAGGGACATTATGCTTATGCTTGTACCTTTAACAGTACTACTTGCTACAATTGCCATAAACCAGGGCACTTTGCAAGGAATTGCAAGGCTCCGAAGGTGGAACCAATGGTGAATGTAGCTACGATTACTCTTCCTACTGCTAGAGGACATGTTTATTGCGTCGACGCTGAAGTTGGAAATTTATCCTAGCGATCTGATTCAATATGACTGTGCAATTACAGGTAACCCCCTAACTACACTTTCTGATTCAGGGGCAACCCATTCCTTCATTGCTATGGATTATGTAAATCGTTTGAAGTTGTCCGTGTCTGCTTTACTGCTAAGACTTTGACAGTAAATTATGCATGTTTACTTTGTCAAATAACCATTCAGAATAGGGACTTCTCGATTAATTTGATTGTTTACCTCTACAATAACCCAAGATCATTCTTGATATGGATGGGAAGCCCTATCATTAGGTAATGATACATTGTACTCAATGTGTCGGCGTCATACTTAGTGTTTAGGTTTGGTACTAGATGGATGTTCCGTACAAGGTGGAACATCAGCGACCTGCTGGGGTGTTGCAACCTTTAGAGATTACACGGAGTACCATCGAGTATTGTATCAGACCGTGATCCGAAGTTCACATCACATTTTTGGGAGCATTGCACGAAGCATTCGGAACGAAGCTATGATTGAGTTCACCTACAACAAATAGTTTCCACGCAAGTATTGGAATGGCTCCAGATGAGACTTTATATGGGCGCAAGTGTCAAACGCCCTTGTGTTGGTATAAGGACGGTGGAAATATGATCGTCGGACCAGAGATGGTGCAACAGACTACAGCTAAGGTAAGGAAAATCAAGGAGAAAATGAAGACTTCACAAGGTCGTCAGAAGAGTTACGCGGACAAGCGTCGCAGACTTTTAGAATTCGAACAGGGTGACCATGTATTTTCGAGAGTCACACCTACTACGGGAGTTGGTAGGGCATTTGAAATCGAAGAAGTTGAACTCCGAATTGGGCCTGTTGCTTATCGAATTGCATTGCCTCCGATACTGTCCAACATTCATGACGTGTTTCATGTATCACAGTTGAGGAAATATCTTGCAGATCCATCGCATGTGATCGAACCAGACACAATCCAACTGAAGGATAACTTGACATTCGAAGTACCACCTGTGAGAATTGAGGACAGGAAGATTAAGCGATTGAGGATCAAGGATGTTTCGTTGGTCAAGGTGATTTGGAACCCAATTACTGAAGATGTGACTTGGGAATTGGAGAGCAAGATGAGAGAACAACACCCAGAGCTATTTATCGACGCATAGTTTCGAGGATGAAACTAATTTTAGGGGGGGAGTAATGTAAGACCCATAATTTTAAAGTACACTTTATGTATTTTATATGTTTTGGATTTTGGCTCGGAGCTTTTTAGCCAAAGTTAATAATATTATGGAGTTTAATAGGATCAAAAAGTTATTTGACCACCGTTTAGAATTACTCGTCGATAAATAAATTTAAATTAAGTGTGGTAAATCCTTTACGGAGAATTTAATGTGTTACGGGTGAAATGGTAATTTAACAAATATCTAGATATTTTGAGATATTTGTTAAGTTATATTTAATATATATATATATATATATCTTATATTATATGTTTGCTTGGATGAGAATAGAAAGAAAGGAATTAGAAGGAAGGAAAAGGAAAAGAAAGATATAAAGGAAAGAAGGAATAGAAAGAAGGGAAAAACAAAGGAAGGAAAAAGAGAAGGGAAGGAAAATCAGATTTTCCATCTTCCTCCCCCCTGCCTCGCGCACAGATTTCTCCTTCTCCTCCATTTTCGTTTTTCTTCGCTCCCTTTCTTCAAGATTAGAAAACCCAAGGCATGGTGAGTGATAGTATAAGGATTTCTTAACTTCACTCTCCCTCGTTGATTCGAAAACGAAGAAAAACGGTATTAGGGATTCAAACACAAACCTCTCCGTTTCATCTAGATCTAAGCTTCGTTTCGCGAAGAGTTAGAAGGGAAAGTTGCTCACTACCATGCTACGGTGCTAGGGGACCAACTTGGAGGCGACGTTGCGAGCGGAGATTTTACCGGATTTACTCACGGTGCCGTAATCGCACGTTAGAGCTAACGCGAAGGTAAGGGCTCCTTCTAAACTTTTAGTTTGCATCTAGGGTCTTATCTGTGGTTGTGTGGAAACGAATTGTGTTAGGATTGGAGTATTGTTTTGGGAAAAATGATTTTACCTCATGTATGTAAGATTTTGAATAAATGAAATTTATAATGTTGATTCGTGTTCTCGTATTTGGCATGTTCATACTTGATGTTTGTTGATTGATGTGTTTTGGTGTGAATTATGAATTGAATGTGAGAATTTGTTTGAGTTTGTTTTGTGTAGAATTTGAAAACCATTAAGTTAAATGAGTATTAAGAATGGGGAATCTCTTAATGTCTTGTTTACTTAATGTGTGTTTGTTTGTGAAAAATCGTTTAAGTTAACTGGGCGTTAAGAATGGGGAATCTCTTAATGTCTCGGTTACTTAATATTTGTTTTTGAAAATCGTTTAAGTTAACTGGGCGTTAAGAATGGGGAATCTCTTAATGTCTCAGTTAGTTAATATTTGTTTTTGAAAATCGTTTAAGTTAATTGGGCGTTAAGAATGGGGAATCTCTTAATGTCTCGGTTATTTAATATTTGTTTTTGAAAATCGTTTAAGTTAACTGGGCGTTAAGAATGGGGAATCTCTTAATGTCTCAGTTACTTAATATTTGTTTTTGAAAATCATTTTAAGTTAACTGGGCGTTAAGAATGGGGAATCTCTTAATGTCTCGGTTACTTAATATTTGTTTTTGAAAATCGTTCAAGTTAACTAGGCGTTAAGAACGGGGAATCTCTTAATGTCTCGGTTACTTAATGTTTGTTTTGAAAATCGTTTAAGTTAACTGGGCGTTAAGAATGGGGAATCTCTTAATGTCTCGGTTACTTAATATTTGTTTCTGAAAATCGTTTAAGTTAACTGGGCGTTAAGAATGGGGAATCTCTTAATGTCTCGGTTACTTAATATTTGTTTTTGAAAATCGTTTAAGTTAAATGGGCGTTAAGAATGGGGAATCTCTTAATGTCTCGCTTACTTAATATTTGTTTTTGAAAAATCGTTTAAGTTAACTGGGCGTTAAGAACGGGGAATCTCTTAATGTCTCGGTTACTTAATGTTTGTTTTTGAAAATCGTTTCAGTAAATGAGTATTAAGAATGAGGAATCTCTTAATGACTTATTTACTGAATGTTTTGTTTTGAAAATCGTTAAGTTAAATGAGAATTAAGAATGGGGAATCTCTTAATGTCTCGTTTACTTATGTGTGTTTTGGTAAAATCGTGCTGACCCGCGATAGGTGGCACCTTGGTAAACGGTACGGGTCCGTGATAGACAGTACGTTTACGATTTACGTTTGGTAAGTTGTGCTGACCCGGGATAGGTGGCACCTCGGTAAACAGTACTGACCCATGATAGGTGGTGCGTTTACGACTTACGTTCCTGAGGGAATTGTGTTTGTCCATGAGAGACTGCACAAGGGTTTGTCCGTGAGAGACTACGCCCTAGTTTAAGTTAAATAAGAATTAAAAACGAGGAATCTCTTAATGTCTTGTTTACTTATGTGAGTTTTGGTAAATCATGCTGACCCGCGATAGGTGGCACCTTGGTAAACGATACGGGCCCGTGATAGGCAGTACGTTTACGATTTACGTTGGGTAAGTTGTGCTGACCCGTGATAGGTGGCACCTCTGTAAACAGTACTGACCCGTGATAGGTGGTACGTTTACGACTTACGTTTCTTGGTGAATTGTGTTTGTCCGTGAGAGACTGCACATGTGTTTGTCCGTGAGAGACTACACCCTGTTAAATTGTGAATTGTTGGTTCATTTTGTCTGCGTAGCATTGTGTTATAAGTGTTAAGTGTATGTTTTGGAATTTGGTGATAACATGTTTGATTGCAATACCATTTAGAAACCCATGATGTTGTAGTATTGTGTTATAAGTGTTAATTGTATGTTTTGGAATTTGGTGATAACATGTTTGATTGCAATACCATTTCGAAACTCATGATGTTGTAGCGATTGCGTTATCATTGCTAAGTGTTAAGATGTGGAATTGTGTATGAATGATATTGAGTTAGTTTATGTGTTTTTGGAAGAATATGCAGGGAAATCGATTTCCCAATCGATTGGATGAGTTACAGGAACTTCCCTAATGTGACATAATCGATTTGCCACTCGATTTTATAATATGTTTTTCAAAACCAATTAAGAAAATCGATTTGGAAATCGATTTGGCTGGGCAGGAATTCAGCAAAAATCGATTTGGAAATCGATTGGCATTAAAGTCAGGGGCTGAGATATGCTGTCAATTGATTGCCCAATCGATTGCCCAATCGATTGAATTTAAGTCAGGGGCTGAGATATGCTGTCAATTGATTGCCCAATCGATTGAATTAAACCCATAATTCAAATTTCACTAAAAACCTTCAGGAAATCGATTGCCCAATCGATTGGATCAGTGAAAATCCTCAGTTTGAGTTAGATGTTTGATTACTCATTAACTTATCCATGTCTTGATTTGTTATGTTTTCATTAGGGGATTGAGAACTTCATTTTGCTTTCATTTTTAATTGGCAAAGTATTATATGAACTTTTCGCATATTTGAAAATCCTGATAAGGTGCATGCTTAGTTGAAAAGTTATTTTTAGCATTTAAAACTTAAATGTTATGTGTTAACTGTTATTTTCGGTTGGTGACCTTTACAATTATTGTGGAAATCTGGGCTTTTCCCTCAGATGAGAGTCAGGACGATCCTACTGGTTCGTACCCTACGGACAGAAATGGAGATGGGAACGCTTGATTGCAGCTACGTTAGGAGGATCTCACGGGGCGCGTGGAGATCACTCAGGGTGTTTAGTTGTTTTGTAAAATAATCAGACTAGGTTGTCACAGAGGGAACGGATGTCTTTCTTTTGGGGTTGCGTTTATTTTTAAACTGGAAGACTGTACTACTTTTGTTATGTATATATTTTGAATTCATGGATTAAGAATTTTTCCGCTGCTCGTAAATTTTGTTGACTTTTTTTGTCGTTGTATTGAGACTTAAATATTTATCCAAACGTGTGTTACCTTATTTATTTTCCTGTTTTATTTTAATTCCTTTTTGAAAAAAAAAAAATACACTCACGCTTTGAAAAACGGGGTGTTACAGTACCTCGTGCCGGTAACCACGCAGTTGTACAGCGACTGGATATCATCCTGCTATGGGGACTGTACAAGGGGGCTCAGGATGAGCTGGGCTTGGATTGTGTTGCTGAATATGATCGAATCAGCACAAGGCAAGCACCTGCTCCCCTATCCCCAGCTGGTTACGAAGATTCTGAGGCATTTCAAGGTGCCTGTGGCCAATGAAGAATCTGTCAAAACCACCCTCACATTTGGTGATTCCATAGTTAACCAAATGCAACTGAAGCGCATCAACGACATATGGACTAGAGCTCATCCGTCTACTGAACAAGTGCAGCCAACTACAGAGCAAGCTGAGCCAGTCGAAACACATTCTGTGGTCTTGACGAAGCTGCTGGAATTCATGGAGATTCAAGCTGCTCATAACGCAAGAGTAGAGGCATCTCTCAAGACTCTCCAGGCATCGCTTACTTCCGTCGCTCAGGATGTAGCTGCAATACAAGAACATCTAGGCCTTAAGATGTCATTTGAAGATATTGCAGATATTGGCTGACAAGCAACCGAAGATCCAAACCCACCCAACCTAGATAGCTCTGAACCTCATGGGGAGGAGACACTTGTTGAGGTTAATACAACAGTCTCTCCTTCTCCCGCTGATAATAATGAGGAACAACCCTAGATTAGTTGACTAGGTTTTGGTTTCTTTGTTGATTTCTCATGTTCTAGTATTGTTTTGATATGCTGTTTTTGTAATTTTTTGTATATATATCTTATGCTTCTTTTTTGTTTAATCAACTCTCTCTTGTAATTTCTTTTTGTATTAAATGACAAAAGGGGGAGATTGGTTTAACTTGTGATATTATACTTGCAAATTGAACTTATATGTTTTATCATGTAAAGCTCTGATCATGTAATGCTCTGATATATGATCTGATATGCTTTGATATCATAATGCTCTGATATGATATTGCTGATATGATATTAGCTCTGATGTGATAATGCCCTGTTTGTATGCTAACTTGTGATATCTGATACAATGCTAACCTGTGATTGTGATATCTGATACAATGCATGTTGATACACAACAATGTACCTTGTTTGTACTATGATAACATGTTGTGCTTATGTTGTTGAAATGTATCATACATTCCAAAACTCAGGGGGAGATTTTAAAATGATCTCAACATTAAAACTGTGTGTTTGTCATTAAATCAAAAAGGGGGAGTTTGTAAGTCATGAGCTTCCCTGATCATGTTTTTGATTTAATTCCCAAACATACAGTACATATGAAATATTTGATTGATCTAATGATTTGAATTGAGAAACATTTCAGGCAAACAAGCAGACACCATACACTTGGAACATAAGCTTGCAACTCAAGGAATCAACCAAAGTTGGAGGATATGCTTGAGAAAGATGCAAATATGTGTAGTATAATTAGGTGTCATAGTAGTTAGTTTATTAGACTAATCACTATGGTCTCATGCTTAAGTCTTTGCCAACGAATATAAATCAATCAACTAATAAGTCAATTGATGAATCAATTGGGCAATCGATTGTCTGACTCAGAACAAGAGTTTTCACTACATGAATCGATTGGGCAATCGATTAGTTAAAGGTTTTTAGTGAAACATGAGTTCTGGGCTTAATCCAATCAATTGGACAATCGATTGGAACATCAATTGAGCAATCGATTTTGCAAATCACAGAAACAACCATTTATTGAATCAATCGATTGACAAATCGATTGTGACAAAGCTTTTTAATCAGGAATAAGTTATGTGATCCAACAAATCGATTGGGACATCAATTGAATTAGATTTCTTAAACTACAAGTTTGTAGCAACCGATTAGGCAATCGATTGCAGTTAATCATTTATCAGAACTACTTTGAATAAATCGATTGGCACATTGATTTTGACAAAATAGCCGAGGTTCTGTAATAAGCACAATGATTGGCAAATCGATTGACGTAAATGTCTGAGTCACTTTGATCAGCACAATCGATTGAAAAATCGATTGACGTAAAAGTCTGAGTCACTGTGATCAGCACAATCGATTGACGAATCGATTGAAGCTAAATGTTTAAGTTACATAAAGGATTCAGCTCATTGCCAAATCAATTATGACTGTGATTATGAAGTCGACTGAGCAATCGATTGTTTTGATCTCGTTGTTTGAACAAAACACCTATAATCGATTACTAAATCGATTCTGATGCAATCATAGTATCAATTCTGATTTATGTATTAAAAGAATCGATTGGCAAATCGATTCATGCTTATATGTTCAAGATTCAAGAAAAACAAGACATGCGAAAGTTGATTGGGAAATCGATTTACCTAGCTTTAAAACTTTATAAAATCGATTGAGCAATCGATTGTCCCGATGTTTTTGAATATATGTAAGCTGATTCAATCACTTTTAAAATAACTTTTTAGAACTTTTGGAAAACTTTTTGATAACTTTTGAATAACTTTGATAAACACTCTGAGAGAAACGTTTTTACAACACACAAAATATTCACTGGCTAAATACTTTTTGTGTGAGATACTATTGTGATTGAGTCAAAGTCTTGATATTCTTTAATTCTTTGAGAAAGACGATTTTTCTGTAATTGAAGGTTTAGAAATCCAGTAAGGAAACTGGTAGCTATCTTTGTTGGTGTGAGATCATCAAGAAGAAGTTTCACATTGATCTTGTGTGAGTTTGGCGATTAACTCCAAGGATTAGGTGGTATAGAAATAGAAGTGAGTGAGTTGGATAGATAGGCTTGAGTGAGCTGGACAATCTGTAAAACGTTCTCAAATCATTCTATTGGAAAGGCTGAAATCTTGTTGGATTTTAGGACTGGATGTAGGGTATCAAACTGATAGCTGAACCAATATAAATCTTGGTGCACTTGTTTCTTATCCCTACTATATATTTCGATATTGCATAAACGCTTATTCTTGAATGTTTGAATTAATGAATTTCTGTATTGATTAAACATTCTGAATTAAGCATTGTTTATGTTCTCATATATTGATAACATTTGCAACTGTGTGAATCTTTGCTCCTGAATATATTCCGCTACCAATCTTTGATAATTTGTTTAATAACTCTCATAGTTTGAAATAATATAGGCCATTATTCCTAACAGAATTAGCCTAAGGAGGACGAAAATGACCTAAATGTTTACCCAATGACACAAATACCCGTATTGGATGCACAAGATAGGTTAAAAACCCTTAATGGACTAGAATAAGTCTAGGGAGGATGAAAATGACCTAAATATTAATTCAATGACACAAATACACCTATCGGATGCAAAAGATTAGTTAAAAGCCCTAATTGGACTAGAATAAGAATAGGGAGGACGAAAATGACCTAATTGTTAATCCAATGACACAAACACATGTATTGGATACCCAAGATTGGTTAAAAACCCTAATTTGACTAGAATATGTCTTGGGAGGATGAAAATGACCTAAATGTTAATCCAATGACACAAATAAACTTTTTGGATGCACAAGATTGGAGACAAACCCTAAATGAGCAAGAATAAGCCTAGGAAGGATGAAAAATGACCTAAATGTTAATCCAATGACACAAACACACCTATTGGATGCACAAGATTGGGTAAAAACCTTAATCCTATGATTGCACACAAATGAACTTATTGGATTCACAAGATAGTTAAAAAAACCTAAATGGACTAGTATACGCCTATGGAGAAAGAAAATGACCTAAATGTTAATCCTATGAAACAAAGACACCTATTGGATGCACATGATCGGTTAAAATCCATAACTGGACTAGAATAAGCCTAGAGAGGATGAAAATGACCTAAATGCTAATCCATCGACACAAATGAACTTATTAGATGCACAAGATTGGACAAAAGCCCTAAATGGGCCTAGAATAAGCCTAAAGAGGACGAAAATGACCTAAATATTAATCAAATGACACAAATGAACTTATTGGATTAAGAAGATTGGTTAAAACACCTAAATGGACTTGTATAAGCCTACGGAGGAAGAAAATGACCTAAATGTTAATCTTATGAGACAAACACACCTATTGGAAGCACAAAATTGGTTAAAACCCCTAATTGGACTAGAATAGCCTAGGAAGAATGAAAATTACCTAAATGTTAATCTAATGACAAAAATGGACTTATTGGATGCACAAGATTGGTTAAAAAACGCTAAATGGGCTAGAATAAGCTTCGGAGAACGAAAAATGACTTAAATAATAAACCAATGACACAAATGAACTTATTAGATGCACAAGATTGGACAAAAACCCCTAAATGAACTAGAATAAGTGTAACAACCTGTTTTTCAAAGCGAGGTGTATTTTTTTTCAAAAGAAATTAAACTAAAACACAGAAATAAATAAGGAAATGCCTTTGGATAAATATAATCGAGTCATTATAATTTACAAGCAGCGGAAAGGTTTCTCCAAATATAAAATCCAAAGCATTTACACACAACAAATGGTACATGGAACCATTCAAATAAGACGTCAACTGACAATATTAGTATAAGTACATTATTTCCAAATTAAAATACTCCAACCCAAAAAGTAGGACGTCTAGTCCCTATACATTAACCTAATCTGATCATCCTACCAAAAACTATACAACCCTGAGTGATCTCCACGCGCCCCGCTGAGATCCTCCTAACGTAGCTCCAGTCAAGCATTCCCATCTACATTCCCATCCGAAGGGTATGAACCAGTAGGGTCATCTTGACTCTCATCTGAGGGCAAAGCCCAGATTTCCACAATAGTTGTAAGGGTCACCAACCGAAATTAACAGATAACACATAACATTTAAGTTTTAAATGCACAAAATAACCTTTCAACTAAGCATGCACCTTAAAAGGATTTTCCATATGCTAAAAAGTTCATATAATGCTTGCCAATTAACAATGAACTCAAAATAAAGTTCTCAATCCATCAAGTAATACATAACTGACCAAAGCATTTGATAAATCAATTGAGCAATCGATTATCTAACTCAAAATAAGGACTTCTGCTGAGCCAATCGATTGCCAAATCGATTTGGTCAGTTCTGCTGAGTTCCTGCATGACCAAATCGATTTCTAAGTCGATTTTTGTCAGTTTTGCTGAGTCCCTGTGTTGCCAAATCGATTTCCAAATCGATTTTGGCAGTTTTGCTGAGTTCCTGCCTCTCTGCCAATCGATTTCCAAATCGATTTCTTAAAAGATTTGAAAGACATATTTATACATCGATTGGCAAATCGATTAGGTTAAAATAGTGAAGTTCCTGCAACTCATCCAATCGATTGGGAAACCGATTTCCCTACTTATTCTTCCAAAAATACTTAAACTATTCAATCACACTCACACATAACTCCAAAAACTTAACACTTAGCTATTCCCACACAATCACCACGACGAATTGGTTTTCGAAATAGTTTTACAATCCATCGCACTCACACACGATAATCAATACATAACACTTAACAATTCCAACACAATTACCACAACAATTCCAATTCAAAACCACTCAATCATATACTTGATTCAAACCACGACTCGTGTTTGCCAAGCACCCTAATGCCAATGTGTTATAGCCAAATTTGCATGGGATCAGAATTCCAAACCAAACCCTCTCGAAGGGCCGTAAATCAAATTGTTACCGCCTATCGCAGGCCATAAAGTTAGCAATTACCGAGGTCCACCTATCACGGGTCAGCATTGATTTACTAAAAAGCGTAAATCTAACGTACCACCTATCACGGGTCGAGTACTGTTACCGAGTGCCACCTATTCACGGGCAGCCACGATTTACTAAAAGAAAAAGCATAGTCGTAAATGTACCGCCTTCACAGGCCATACAGTTTACCGATGTGCCACCTATCACGAGTCTACACGGTTTTCAAAAACGTAAATCATAAATGTACCGCCTATCACAGGCCAAAGTACTATTTATCAAGGTGCCACCTATCAC
>PGWS01037138.1:0-39584 GCA_002896235.1 Cicer reticulatum | reverse complement strand
ATCATTATTTTTTTAATATTTTCTAAAATGATTCATAGTCATAGTCCGTTAAAAGTTGTCTTAATTCTTTATATAGTACTTTTACTTATGTTATCTTTGGTGCAGTGATGTGTCAATTCCAAGTCATCCATTGTTTCGTGTACAGTTTATTTAATTGATATTTTTTGAGTGGCTAAACATTGCTGACTAAGATGAATAGGCTAAGGTTTATGCTATTTTATTATTATTCTTAATTTCTCATGCGGTAATTGACCAGAATAGTATAAATGTATATAACTTCACTAAATCAAAGATATGTGCTGTGTTTATTGTCTGCCAACACTAATTAAGTTGCTTTTGATTACAAGCTACAGATACTCACTCAAACATTACCAATTTCTTAACTATTCAATTTCAATTGGGAACTATACATAGAAAAGTGTTTATATATTATTATAATATTATATAATATAAATAATATTATATAATATTATATAATAATATATCGTAATCATATATATTGAATTGCGGTAAATTTTATAGTTAATTAATATGAATATAAAAGTTATATTATATTAATTTTAAATTTGTTTGTGAGCTGATTTTTTAAGAGTTTTGAAATGAATTTTTTTTAAAAGGTTTATATATTTTAGAATAAAGTTTGAATATTTTTAAAAAATTTAAAACATAAATTTATATATATATCATTTTAAATCACATTGTTTTTTTTTTTTTTTAATAAATATTAAATATACATCAAAAATATTTATGTACTTTTCAAAGTCTTTCCTTTTAAAACATAAAAAAATTACTTTTAAAATTTTGAATATAAATATAATAATCAAATTTTTATAATTATAGAAGAGATTAATTTATAGTTGCTTTCATTTATCTCTCGAGCTCCTCGTCAATAATATATATATATATATTTCCAAATGGAGTGTAAAATATTAGACACTTCGGTGCTTCTTTTAGGATGACTAGCAAGCAACCCCCATTTCCTATAATTGAAGTTTTTTTTATTACTCCCTCCATGTCATAGGCAAGTGGCTTTAACAAAAATATCTTCAACTAAAGATAATTTTTTATTATTGAATGTACAAGAGATGGATTTTATAGTATTTTCTATTAATATTATATTTTTTTATTGTATTCTCTTAGTAATTATATATATATTATTTTAAAATTTGTATTTTATTTTATATTTGGTGAATAATAAAAAATAATCAATTATTTAATAAAAATAACTTAAAGAAATTATTATTTATTTATTTTAATTTATTAATTATTTTATAATATGTGTATAATGAATAAAAAGTGACATTTTTATACACGAGTGAAGTATATAAGATTTTTATATTTTATATATATTTTTTTATATCTCAAAATGCCAAATACAGAAATATCCTTTTTTTTTTGCCTAGTTGGTGCATTTAGGGATGTGGGAACCTTGTATTGACATTGTTTTTTTTTTTTTTTTTGTCATTTTAAAATATTTATTATTAATTATGTTATTATTATTACTTAATAATTAATAAATATTAAAATTTTAAATTCAAATCTTTATGAAAAACTCATAATATAATATTTAATAATATTTAAATTTTAATAATTATAATATAATAATAAAATAATAATATTTTAATAATAAAGAAAATTTATTAATAAAATAAAATAAATACATTACTAAAGAAATACAATAAAAAGAAAAATACTATAAATAACAAAAAATACATCAAATTAAAATTAATTATTTTCATCTAAATGACCTCTAGTTCCACATCTACGCGGTCGTCAAAACTCGTCTAACCTTTGTACAACTTGAGGTTGTTGTGACTACTACCTAGTTCTGTATAATTTTGAGTTTCGACGTTACACATGAATCAAAAACAGCATAAGCCGACTCAAGAGTTGTGCAACGAGTACCAAACAGATTTATAGAAAATTTTGTTCCCTATATATTAAAGGAGTTGGTATTTTGGCAATGAAGGAACGTAGTATTGAGTCGGCACTGAAAGAAATGCCATATATAATATTTATTTTTTGTCATTTTATTAATTATGTTAATTATTATTTATAAATTATAAATAATTAAAAATATTTAAAATTCAAGAAAACTATAATAAAATAAAATATATTAATAATAATAATAATTTTAATAATATTATATATAATATAATAGTAAATAATTATATTAATAAATAAATAATAAATTGAACAAACAAAATACGTTAATTAATGAAAAAATATCACAAATTGAAAAAAATATATCAAATTCATATTTATATTATTAATTATTATTCATTAATTTTATTTATTAGAAAAAAGAAATAGATGAAATGTTATAATAATGTGAAGAAGGAAATTGTTAGAATAATATGCCAAAACAATTAATAGGAAGTTGTTTGATAACGTGTTCCTAATATTTTGTCCATAAAATAACGCCTTTTCTTGCCAACTTTCTCTTATTTACCTGCATCTTTTTTTGCCGTAATCCTCATACTAGCGACTGAGGTAAAAAGTAAGACATTTTCTGTATTATTTTTTTGAATTGTGGCAATTTGATAAAAAAATAAAAAAATAGATATAAAAAAGTCGGAACATAGGATTAATAAAATTTATTATTATTATTATTATATTATGTTTTTCATAATAGTATTTTGAATTTTTAAATATTTTAATTATTTATAATTTATTAAATAATAATAAATATAATTAATAATATATAAAATATTTATTAAATGATAAAAAAAATAATGGCAGTACAAGGTCGCATCAACTACTGAGGCAAAAGACATTTCAATATTTTTTTTAAAATGTGTCATTTTGAAATATAAATAAAAAATCTCAAAGTATTATAAAAAAATCAAATTCAATATAAAAATTACTATACTATCTTACACATACTGTGTACTAATATCGCGCAAGACACGTGATTTCTATAATCAAAGTTTAAAAGCTACAACACTAATATTTATATACCCCTAATTTTTAATATTCATTCAGCATTTCATTTTCTATTTATTTATCTATTTATATCACACTATTAATATATTATATCTATTACATTATTCTTAATATTTATTTCTCTTTCAAAATATTTAAAGGATGTATGTGTGTACACTAACAATTTTTCTAAAATATATATGCTCTTACATTTCTTTTATTCTTCCATGCTTGTAACTGCTTCCTCGATTTCTGTAGCACCAAAGTCTACGTACAATGTGTTAGAATTTTTCTATTATTTCATGCTTGGAAATGCTTCTACGATTCCAATAACCAAAGTCTAACATATGATTTTTATTATATACATCATACTTTGAATTGATTGATGAAAACTGTTACTCTCTATTTACTCCATTTATTTCTTTTATGTTCCTTGAATGAAGTAAATAAAATAATTAAAAATTAATGAAATATCTGTCCATGCTCCATGTTTTTGTAAGTTGCTTTATCTTTGCTTGATAGATTATTTTAAATATATAAATATGGTCTATTAGATTAGATTATTTAAAGACTTATTTGATATTAAGTTCTTTTAATAGCTCATTTGACCTATGTTTAATTAGCGGGTTATGGTGGACATGTATTATAACTTGAATGACCAATATTATAAGAAATAAAAGCATATAAACACCTTATTATTAAAAAATTAAATATTATATTTTACCAAAAGTTAGCATGTAAACCAAGATGAACTATATATAATAAACTGTACATTTAAGAAAACTTAGATTGATAAAATACCTCAAAATAGAAATATATGTATAATAGTTTCAATAAGTTATTTTTGTTTATTTAAAAAAATATGATTTTAATTTTTTTGTTTTGAGTTTCATCAAATTTTCTCCACTAAAATTGATGATGTTTGAGACATCCTTGAACATTAAATATATATATATAGTTTCAATAAATTTCTACTGCAAAATTATGATAATTTCAGTTTAGCCAAATCCGAATGAAAATGTAGCATTAATTTAATTGTTTTTTTGGGGATGGATAAATTTTTTATTAGGTTTCAGTTTCTGGTTATTTATATCATTAATCAGATTTTTAAAGATCAATAAATTAACAATAATTTCGAATAAATAATTTGATGGTGAACTAAAAAAACGTCAAATGAGTTATAAAAATGATATTTTAAATTCAAACTCAAAAAACTAATTTATCAATCAGTTTACTTACATTTATTTATAAAAAAAAAATCAATGATCAATTATACCGATAAAAAACACAAAAAAAATAACATTTGAAAATCACGAAATAAAGGACCAATGGCGTTATCAGGAGTGAAGGAATGTTGGGAGTGATTCTAAAAGCTATATCTGCATAGAGTTCATATACATTAATTAATTATGATTCACGTCTTATAAACGTCAAAATATAGATACATCTTTGGGGAATTTTTTATAAGCAGAAAATTAGGACAAATAATTAAATTATAAGTAAAAATTACGTGGCAAATGCACTGATATAGTGGAAATTAGATTAGCCAATATCAACAATTTGATCCATTAATACAATTAGACACTACTGATCGGTTGATATTTTGATATAAAACTTTATTTTTTTTTTATATTTTAAAATGTTAATGTTAATTTTAAATTTAAATCATATAATCTTAATTGAAGATATCTAAATGCGTGGATACGTAGAAGTCGGGTCCAATATAGTGTATCTCTATAAACAACTCAACACGGTGGATGTGCCGTCATGAGGGGACATAGTGGATGTCATATACCATAAGCTCCATCCCACGGTTATTAATTAAACTTAAATATCTTAGTGCTCCATGATTTACCTAAATTTCTTTTCCAAACAACAATAATTAAAGTTGTGTTGTTCACAAGTGGTTCCAAAACTTTCTAAGATCTACACCTTTTCCATTTCAATAATATTTTATGTTCACTGATTTTTTTCGTGTGTATATATATATATATATGACATTTAGTAATTAGTCGCATAAAAAATATAATTAATTTAATTAAATAAATAATTATTTTAGATTATATTATAAAATATGGTTGATTATATAGTTAAATTAATAATATATTATTTTCAATAATTTGAATTAAATATTTATTCAGTTAAATTAATTATATTTTTATATGTAATTAATTAGATATTACGCAGGTGTACAACTTTAATGGATATCCTTGCATCTTTCCATTTTCATACAAACATATATCTGTATCACTAATGAATTAATTTAATTTAATGCTAAAGAATACTACTTGCTAAGTAAGCAAGAGAGTATTCATAAAAAAAAGTAAAAAAATAAAAAGCAAAAGAGGATTAAAGTTTATCATCGCATATAGGACAAGTGTGGTCCTTGAATTTATAGATGTGGTCTTAATTTCAGGATGGAGATACACGTATAATCAAGTTACCAACAAGTCATATATATATATATATATATATATATATATATATATATATATATATATATATATAATATCAAATAAAATGAATTTTATAACAGAAAAATGAGATAATTAAATTTTCGATCACACCACTGTATAATTTAAACAACACTTATATTTCATATGATTATTATAATACATACATATGCAGTTGTTTCGTATCTTCAATTAATGAACTTTATTTTCAAAACAAAAAGTAATGAAGAACGTGTTCTTTACACGTTTTAACACACATATAGTTAAAAACAAAGTTTATGTAAAAGATACAACGATAATATCTCAATTAATTATCTATCTATATATATTTTTTATAATAATATAAATTTAGAGTAAGAAAAATTTTGCGTCAGTTTAACACAGCGATTTTTGTACAAATTTGATGTGGATATCTCTATAAAAAGTTATAGCTATGAATTTTAGTTTTTCATTTGCAATTAATTCGACTTTATTTGAATATTTATAAATTTATATATAATTAAAATATACTTCCCTTATATCATATTAATTTCTCACAAAAATTTAACATTCCACTAAAATAATGATGAAGAAAATTAGGAAAAGAGTTGGATTAATCAAAGAAATAAAAACATAAACACCTTATTATTAAAAAATTATAAAAAACCATAATTTAATTTTAAATGACTCTAAATTCGATAGTAAATTTAATAAAATAATCTAAATAATAATTTATAATCCTCTAAAAACTAATATGAAAAATATTATTTGAACATAAATTGTGGACACAATACTTAACACTGGTGTAGAGTATTGTTTAAAATAATAATTTTTATTATAAAAAAAACTTTTTTTAATTCTTTATTTATTATTCAAACATATTTTTTGTATCACATGTATAAGTACTTTATACTATTAACCATTTAAATATAAATTATTAATCACTTATTTTACATATATTCCTATTAACCACTAAAAACTGTAAGACATTAACTACTTTAAAGTGCTACAATTTAGTAGTTAAAAAAAATACTTTAAAGTAATTAATGTCATGAATTTTAGTGATTAATAAAATATATATTTAAAATGATTAATAATATATATTTTAGTAGTTAATAAATTATTTAAAATATTAATAATAAAAATATATTTGTTCAGTTAAAAAATATTTTTATTTAAAAAATGAACATGATACCATATAAAAAAATGGATTTAAATAACACAACTGACCTAATATATTTGAGTAACTATCAACTATTATGACAGCAAGCAATTTATATATATCGATCCGTTGAAAATGTCAATCATGAATACATCGCGGTCAAACATCTACGGACAAGTGTTTATCACTCGTTATCTTCAAAATGAAAACTCTAGCTAGCTTTTCTAAACATTAATTTTAAATGAATTAATTGAATTTTTTTGCTATGTAAGTTGTGATTGAAAATTTAATCATGATATTTCGTTCCGTGACATAAACGCATGAATAAATGATTAGTTGATCTCAAAATTAAAATAAACGAGTCAAACAATGAAAAAAAAACACAGCAATTTATTCTATCACTATGACAACTCGTGATTAAGAGGGACACCAAGTTTTATAATTTGGTTGAAAATGTTAACTACATACATTAGATTAGGACATTAGTAATTGCCTAATTTGTTTTTTGTAGAATAATATATTTTATACGTGGAAGTTGATAAGTGTAGTAAATCGTTGATTATGTTATATACGCACGCATGTTTATCAGCCACTACCTGATTGCTCGTTTTCACCACATTTTAAGCGGTACATTTTAGCTGTGATATCAGCAAACACTAAAAAAAAATACCGATAAAAGTACTCATCATCATAATCAAATTTTTATGTACTCATCATCGTAATCAAACAACTAGAGACAAGGAAATTTTTATTATTAATAACATGATAATAATAATTATTTTATGGCAGAGGAGATTTCAACTCTGTTTTCAAGGTTAAAGTGAAATTGAAATGATATTTTAATTTTAATCATAAATAGTAGATTTCATTAGATAGTATTTACATTTACTCACTGAAATACTACTTTGAAAATGTGGTTTCGAAATTGGTTTCTAAAATAATTTTTTTGAAATTTGTGAAAATATTATATACTAAATGAATTAAAATTACGTTTTAGTTAAAATAAGAGAAAAAAGATTAAAAAAATACAAATTGAATTAAAATATTAAATAAATGGTCAAGATTTAGCTAAAGAAAATTGGATGGATCTTTTTTTAATCTAGAGGCCGAGTGTGACAATTTTATCAAATTATTATCAAACTAATAGTCCATCAAATCCATACACTAAACAAAAAATTCTTACTGGATTGGGATCAATCCATCCAACATTTTTCTAAAATTTAATGGATCACATTTTTTAAATAAAATTTGATATACTATATTTATTTATCTTAAAATATTATTTTAATTATTTTTAAAAATATTTGTATTAATCTAAAAACTGTATTTTGTTTTAGAACAAATATTTTTTTAATTATGTAAATTTTTTTATATTATTTAATTGTAACAAAAAATCTAATTTTTGGAAGCAAGTTACAAATGAAAATTTTGAAAATGGAAGTTTTGTAAAGATGAATGAATGCTTTGTAAAAATGAGAGCTTTATAAAGATGATTGCTTTGTAAAAAAAAGGAAGCTTTGTAAAGATGGAATCTTTAAAAATGAAAGTCATGTAAAGTTGGAACCTATAAAAATGGAAGTCATGTAAAGATGGAAGATTAGTAAAAATGAAACCTTTAACGGAATAATTTGAAGAAAAAAATGGAAGATTGAAGGAAATTTCTTACCCTTTTTTTGGTTAAAAATGAAAGCTATATATACATGCAACATTGTAATCAAACTCATTTTATGGCATGGTAGAAAATGAAAGATCGACAAAAATATCTCCTGTAGATAAAAACTTCACTTCGCAGGAAAATTTGGAAACAACACATTTATCAAATAAAACCAAGATTTAATATGAAAAAAGAAAAGCAAACATGAGGAAAAATTAATAAACGTCCTCGTAGGTGAATTAGCAATACAACAATGATAAACTTTTGATTCTGCTTTGAAGTGAAAATAAATTGTGATATTGAAGATTAAAAAATGATTTGAAATGACAATCTTATCCAAAATAATTTCAATTTAAGTATCTATATTTTCAATTTAGTCAAATAACAAATATATATATATATAATCGTGATAAATTCAAATTTAAATATTTATTTAAAAAAATATTACAATCAATTCGACGCATCTAGAATATAATTAAATTATATATATATATATATATATATATATATATATATATATATATATATATATATATATATATATAATATAATAAGTGCCTCTAAAGATTTTGGAAATAAAAAATTGGCCCCATAATAGGTATAAAAAGGGATCCCCCGCCGGTATCTGTCAGCAGAGAGAGGAAACCCAAATGCGGTTTCTTCCTTTCTTTCAATAATTTTCTCTTCAACAAATTCGCCATCTTCTATCCTTTTCATAATCACATCATAAACCCAGCCTCAATCATCACATTAAACAACACCAGAACCGTACCTTATATTAATAATATTTTCACACATCTCTCGTGACCATTTTTTCAAATCCTTCTCGTGACTTTTTTTTTCCATTTCCACATCCTTCTCTTCAATTTCAATCTCTTTCCAATTTACGTGGCTCTTATCTAATCACCTTTCAATTTTTCAATCTCTTCATACACATTATTACATACACCACGTCAATTGTTTTAAATTTACAATTCATCCATTCAGATTCAGAAATAGAAACCGATTAACCGTTTAGGAATATTGAAATTTTCGATTTAGGTTGAAATGATCGAGATGAAGGAGAGGACAAAGGAAGAGGAAAATGAAGAAGAAGAGAAAAACGGGATTAAGAAAACGACGTCGTGTTCGAGATCATCATCATCATCATCATCTTCTGCGGATGAAAGAGAGTATCGGGTTCAGGATCTTAGGGATCGATTGAAATCATCAAGAGGAAGCAGGTTTAATTTGATAGAGATAGAGTTGGGGCTATCCATTGGTTGGAGAAAGTTCAGTCGTCAAGCTCTTTTTCATGAATTTGTTATTCATCCTAATAACCGGTTAGTTACTTTATTTAATGATAAACCATTATATTACTCCTAAAAATATGAAACCAATCTTATTTTGGTCTCTCATTAAACAAAATGAAAAATTACTCATAGAATAAAAAATTAGTAAATAAAAGATATAGCTTCTTACTTTGTTATCATGAAAATTTCTTAAGAGATTCAAATTAATATCAAAATAATAGTTTAGTGCGCTGTTTAATTTCTTCCCTTGCAATTTGTTTTATTATTTTTCAGTTCATTTTTAATTTATTAGTTAATTAACTAAAATTAGTAGTAATAATTGTTAATTATTGAGTGAGATGAAATTGAAATAGTGTTGGTTAATTAGTTTAATTACTTAATTAGGGGGAGTGTGTATGGTAGGGTCATGGTTAGTGTTGGTGTGTTTTTTGGTTGGGAAGTTGTTTTGGTAGTTCGTGGATTGAAATGGCGGCAATTTTGAATGAAGGGGCGTCACAAAACTTCTATACGTGGCATGTGCTGTTTTTCTATGACCGTCTGCGCAATTCATGTGATTTGATCGCTAGATTGATTGCGTTGTTGCCCATCACTCCTAATCATAGGCTTATTAGGAATATCTTAGTAACGATGATATTTATTTATTTTAATTAGATTTTAATATTTATAATGTCAGGTCAAGTAAGGGTCACATGACACATAATATATTATATATATAAAATTTTATTGAAACTTACCCTCCATGTAAAATAATTTCAGTTTTTCCTATAATCTAATAAAAACTTATGATATTGTCGTTTAAACTTGTTTTGTAATCATAATCTTAAAATAGTTGTAGAATGCGGAATATTTTTTACTTATATCCTCTTGTTAAATTATTATTTTTTTAATATATTTTATTTTTAAATTAATATAATGTGAGATATATTAAAAAGTTTTGTATTTTAATTTTAAAGTAAAATATATTAAAATTTTCATTTTTAAAAAAAGATATAGATGAAAAAATTCCGTATAATACAGGATTTCCATCTGTTAAAGGAGCATGTCCATGTCATTAAAGTGAAAGCCATCCACAAAATAAATAAAATTTAGAATAAATGTTGTTTTTAAACTATAAATATAATTTTATATTGAGTAGAATTCGATTATTCTCTTTATGGTCCAAAATACTACAAAAATATAGTATGAAGAAAATAAATTAAGATGCTGTTTTTATTGGAGAATATGGACACGAGAATAACAAGTTAAATGTTTTAGTATGGTAAAAGATTTTTTACATCACATTACATAAAATTTTAAAATAGTGAGAATGTCTTCTATTTTATTTTATATGTTTAATATTTAGTTTATTCAAAAATTAATTATTTACACGTAAATTTAATAGGTATTTTGGTTTTAACCATTTGATATTTAATAGAAAAGATTTATGGTAATTTGTAATTAAGTCAAGAGATAAATAAATTTCGATTAATTATCATTTGAATATTTTGATGCAATAAAATATGTTTTTATATTTTTACAAAATTTATTTTTATAAATATTATTATAGCATAATAAGTACTCGTTGTCAATTGAAATAATTTCAATTTTTATTTTAAAAAAAATGGAGTTAATCTAAAATTGATTACAAGATGAAATATTCAATTGTGCCATAGAGAAGATGAAATGTATTCATTGCATAGAATAATATTCTTAAGAAATGATGCTGTGACATTTTCAATTTTGTTTTGAATACTATTGAATTTGTTTTTCAAAATTGTTTTAGAAAATGGTGAAAAACAAACTAAATCTTGTTTTATCGAATGCTTTTTAGTTAAGTTAAAATAAAACATAAAATACAAATAAGCGGACCCTAATATAGTAAAACTATTTATTTTCTCCTACGCAGGTTCTATTTATTTTTATGATTATTAAAATTTTGTAATTAGCTTTAATAACTTTTTTTATTTTAATTTGAAGGAACTCCTTTGTACACAATACTAATACCAATAAATAAAAATGTTGGTTCTTATTTGTATTTTTTTTTACTGGAATTTTTATTCGTATTGTCAAAATGGCTTAAATTAAAATTTAATCTAATATTTTATTTATAAGCTACACATATTTCTTGCTACACTCTATTTACAGTACTCCATTCTTATAAAGTTTACTTGCATTCCAATTTATGTGTTGATCGAAATTTGATGGGTATTTTTAGTTTGTTTCTTGGAAAATCCATAAATAAAATAATCATCGGCGAGTTTAATCTTTTTTTAATCATTCTTTTAGAGAAAAAAATCTTGATCATTTGGGAGTACACTAGAATCAGATTAATGTTCTAGACATAGATCGAAATTGCTTACTCCTTTAGTATTTGACTTTAATTAAAAGCCATACTCATCAATAGTTTATTTTAGTTATTTTTTTGATAAAATTTAATTTGGTGTATTTTATCTAAACGTTTATATAAAAACTCTCATTGCTATTCCAACTAAACAAGTTTTTTATTAGTTATAAAAAAGTAACATAATTGTAGAAGACAATAGGCATCTGCCATTTTGACATTTACACACTTGTTAAACATGACATGATACTTATAGAATTTTAATTCTGCCATCTTGATCTACACGTTTTTTTTGTCGAATCTATAGGGTTTTTTTCTTTCAAATATGTAAATGTTTGTACAATATGCCAATTGGATAGTGAGTAGTGACAAAAGGTTCTATATATTTTGACTAAAACAAGAGGTTCTATATTTGATTGGTAGTCATCTGCCATTTTGACATTTACATACTTGTTATTCATGAGATGACAATAGAATTTTAATTCTGCGATAAGATCATGTCTAGGAACCAGCCAAGCCATAAGATTATGTCTCAGATTTGTCTTGATCTACATGTTTTTTTCAAATATGTAAATGTTTGTACAATATGCCAATTGGATAGTAAGTAGTGACAAGAGTTTCTATATATTTTGACTAAAAGAAAGAGGTTCTATATTTGTTTGGTGGGTGATTGCTGATTAAAACTTTTAATTTTTCAGTTTTTATTAATTTTCAGTAATGTAAAATATATTATCATATTCTAATTTATGATAGTGTATTTGGACATAGAGAGACAAAATCAGAAGGACAAATGAATATTCACAAATATCTATCCAAAAAGAATAAACTTTTGAAAAGTTTTACCTAATTTCCTTGTCAGCCCATTTGGAAATAGAAAAATGATCTTTAGACATTCATACAAAAAAGTTAGCATTTTGAGAGAAAGGAATAAAAATAATAATATAATAAATGTCATACATTCACAATACTATAGGAAAAGAAAAATAGAGGGAAAAAAAAATGTAATGTTAAGAAATTTGGAGTATTCACCTTCGGGAATATTTGAGGGTTAGGCAAGGATGATAGAAAGTAAAGAAGGCCCAAGTTCCAATCTTATTCCCTATTAAAAATATTAATTAATTGATAAAAACACATTATTATGATGCAACAACATATCATATTTTTTAGATTTAAATATACTATTAATTCCTGTAAATATAAATAAATAAAACTTGATTTTAATCATTAGAAAATAAAAAACTTCATTTAAGTCATTTCAAAATCTAAAATATTTTATTTTAGTCTTTAACGTCTCACAACATTAATATTTTAACGGTTGAATAATTAATAATTTAAAATTTAAATATATAATTAGTTCCCGTAAAATGTAAGAAATTTAACTTTAATCTTTGTAGAGTAAAAAAATTATATTCCAGTTCTTGCAAAATGCAAGAAATTGGTTTTAGTTTCTACAAAAGTTCATGTTGTAGTTGTATTTTTTAAAATTAAATCAACTAATAGTAAGATCAAACTAATCAATGGAAATATATGTTTTATACCACACATTAAGAAAAAATTCACCGTACATTAAGGAGTTGAAATAAGATTCATTACAAACTAAAAATAGTCCTAACAAGTTCCACTATTACAAAATATAAATAGAATCATATTTTTGCACTTAATCAAATCATTGTTATGCGTAATAATATAGTTCTATTAAACTTTGTAGGATAAAATATATATTTAGTCTATATAAAATTTGAACCTTTCAATTTTAGTTATCGTAACAAAATATAACATTTACTCTATACAAAACTATTCAACAAATAGTTTTAGTTTTTGTTAAAACCAATTATACTTAATTCTCCTTCAACTTGAAAATTTTTGAATCATTTTTTGTAAGTATATTTAGAATATTATTAAGATTCTTCTACAAAAAATTTAATTTTTTTTTTTAATTTTATATGAATGAAATATGAATATTTTAAATGTAAAAAATTAAATATAAAAATAAAATATATAAACCTAGACATTGAATTTTGTAATGATGCAATTTTTGGATGTCTCCTTTTGGTTTATAATGAAACTTATGCATTTTTTTTAATATGTGGGGCATACTTGTTGAAATAAGTTTCCATTGATTGGTTTTATTCCACTAATAGCTAATTAATTGGAAAAAAAAGTATACATGAACTTTTTGGAGACATAAATCAAATTTCTTATATTTTATAGTAAATATAATTTTTTATTTTGCAGGAACTACAATGAATTAATAGGGAAAATATTTGAAATTTGAAGAAACTTCAATAATTTATTTTATTTTATTTTAGATCGACTATAATCAAATTTATTATATTTTATAAAGACTAATTACATATTTAAGTTTTTTTTTATTAGCTAATTTTACTGAGAGTTAACCCATAAAACATCAAATGATTTCATTTTAAGCTTCGAACAACATTTGATTAACAACATTCGACCGGGGAAACAAATGGACTGATCGCAGGAGTAGGACTCGTGTTGAACATGGGTCAATCTCATGTTAACGCGAATAAAAATAAAGGTTAACGTTATTAATGTTGCATTACGCCTTGCTAAAGAAAATAGAAATGTATTTTGTAAAAATAGAATAGATGGATGCAATCGTAGAAGAAATAGGCAAATAGCTTACTTGCTTGCTTCATAGTTTCAAACACCACTATCTACTTTATGTTTGATATTTGATATGACGGGTTTACCCTCTCACTTAAGCCTCAAGTACTGATAAATGGTAATTGTTCATCCCACCCCATTTTTGCTCACAATATAAAATACACTACCGCTCAGTAGTGTATTGCATTCACATTTACGCTCCGGGAAGGGAGGTTCCGGTAACTTGCCGGAATTTGAGGGCACCTTGGGCAACTACCTTGATTAATGCTTTGACTTTGATTCCAATAATGAAATATTAAATTGTTTTATGTTGCTGATATTGATGAGAAATGCAGGTGGTATCGGACATGGATCAAATTCATATTATTATGGGCAGTGTACTCATCTTTCTTCACCCCAATGGAGTTTGCATTCTTTCGTGGCCTGCCAGAGAATCTTTTTATACTGGACATTATAGGACAAATAGCTTTTCTTGTAGACATTGTTTTGCAGTTCTTCGTAGCTTATAGAGACAGTCAGACCTACCGCATGGTCTACAAGCGAACTCCTATTGCTCTAAAGTAAATTTCCAACTCTTAATGTTGCCATGATCTTAATGCTTTTTATTGTGGACAATGGTCCCCTATAGTCGTTGCACATACAGTACAATGGCAGTGGGACCATTGGATATGTACAACTTTTGACTTGGATCTTCTCCGACCCCTCTATCCAAAATATTCGGTTGTTAGATCAATGTAATGGATGAGATTTCGTTGAAGAGATAGAGGGGCTGCTGAGGATCCAACTGTGTATGAGCATGACTTTAGTCTTGGTGAAAGCTTGAGATTATTTGATATGTGCTGAAATGGGACAGCGGTCAGCATATTGGATTGTTTTAATTGATTATGGCTTACATATAATTGATTTATGACTTTTCTGCAGGTATCTAAAATCTAGCTTTGTCATTGATCTTTTAGGATGTATGCCCTGGGACCTCATCTACAAGGTTCCATTTCTTGCAGATAAACCTAAATTTACTGAGTACTTAGATTGCTTACCTGATGAATTTTTTGACCTCTATAATTTATTTATTACAATTCAAAACATTTTTTAAAAATGGTTATATAATGCCTGTTCACGTTTCACAGTAGTTTTAGGCTTTTAGCATATTTTTCAGTTTGCAATAAAATGTCAACTGTTAGAACTAGAGGAACCTTTAGACTCATTTTACTCTGTCTATAGCTTTCCATAGAGCCATGGAGGTTTATTGGGATTTGATTTGATTAAATGATTTTAATATCTTGCCAACTATTAGTTGGCTAATCAAGGAAAAGGCATAAATTCCTCAGTATCTGGATAGTGTGTCTCAATACTTGGAATTGGAACACAAATAACATTTTTATGTTAGGGTTATAGAACTTTTTGGGCATTTCATTTATGTCATATAGTCACAAATAGAGTTTAAGCCCTCATAGGCATAGCAATGGCACATGTGTTATTGTTACTTTTTTTTTGTATTTCTGTTGTGTCTAACCATCATGCTAGTCATTTACATTATTAGAATGCCTCGTTGGTTTACAAGTTTAGGGACATAATAATGTATATATTAGTAGTCATGTTTACAGTACTTTGTTGCACAAGCTGCCAAGCTGGTTATTAAAAACTAGAATTTTGAACTTGTGTGAGTTTCTGTGCAATTTATGTAGCTAAACACAAATCAAGATTATTGTTGGCTGTGCTTTTGAGACATGGCCTGTGCAGACGAAGAACAGAACTTGTTATTCTAACATGTTACAGGCTTTTGTGAACAATTCTAGTTTTGTTGCAAGTTCTTTATTATTGAAAGTTTTCAGTTCATGGATCTTGCTCTAACCACTAAGATAACCTTTTATGAACAGGCTTGTGGACGGAGAGAGGAAGTTAGGTACCTTTTGTGGATCAGATTATATAGGGCGCAGAGAGTTGTACATTTTTTCAGGAATTTGGAGAAAGACATACGTGTGAATTACATTATTGCTCGGATTGTGAAACTTTTAGTAGTTGAACTCTACTGCACTCACACAGCAGCCTGCATTTTCTACTATTTGGCTACTACACTACCTGAATCCCAAGAAGGTTACACATGGATAGGAAGTTTGAAACTAGGTGACTATAGTTATTCTAATTTTAGAGAAATTGATCTTTGGAAGCGCTACACGACATCGATGTATTTTGCTATTGTTACAATGGCTACTGTTGGTAGGTTTTTTTTTCTTTGTTTTTTCTTTAATTCACAGAGCAGAGTTTTGTTTCTTTCATTTATTTTCACAATGGCTACTGGCATTAGTTATCTTCACCCAGCTTATGCAGTGGTCTGCTTCCAGTATTTGCATAGCTGGTCATAAACCTAGATAAAAGAAGAGGGGTGTGCTAGTAATTGGTAGCCAATTGTATAACTTAGACATATTTTTATGTGCTGGATCAACGATTCTTCCTCTACTCTTTTTGATTGGACGAAGACTAAAGAAATTCCAAATAGAAGATTAGAGGTAGTCTGAAGAATATTGTAGGAAAAACCATTTAAAAAGATCTCACTCTAAATTAAAAAGATTTGGTGAACATTTGGTTTGAGTCAGACTTACAGCCTGTGACCAACTCCACTTGGTAGCCAAGTCTTGATTTCTGTTGTTGGTCATTAGTGCATGTCATTGTTGCTCAAATTTACTTTGAATGATAAAGCAGCAGAAACTAAGCTACTGTTTTCTTACAGACCAAATCTCAACAGAACCAGTTGTATTGAAATTACTGGCCTGGTGAGCCATATCAACACAAACTTGAAATGTCAACCTTAGTTCATATCTGACTCAGCTGTTACCTTTTTTGTATTTGCTGAAGTTTTTCAAGGTTAAATGAATGAACTGATAGTTACCAGAACCTCTTCTACGGGTTTCTGGATATTCATTGATCATTTTTTATAACAAATATTATAATTGATTATACTATATAGATCCATGTATTATTTGCATTGATTCTCAATAATTTTATATTTTGTCCAAATTGTGTATAGTATATCTTATCTCTCTTGGAAAGTCACTCTGAACGAATTGTGTTTGCAACTTTCTTTTCTTCCACAGGCTATGGAGACATACATGCAGTAAATTTGAGGGAGATGATATTCATAATGATTTATGTTTCATTTGACATGGTTCTTGGTGCTTATTTGATTGGTAACATGACAGCTTTGATAGTCAAGGGATCAAAGACTGAAAAGTTTAGGGACAGGATGACAGATCTGATGAAATATATGAATAGAAATAAACTTGGTAGGGATATCCGTGAACAAATAAAGGGCCATGTGCGCTTGCAGTTCGAGAGCAGCTACACTGACGCTTCTGTCATTCAGGACATTCCCATTTCTATTCGATCTAAGGTATAAGAGAAAGAATAGGGCTTTGAACATCATTTATGATTATTTATTTATGAAAATTATCATTTTAGTTGTTCCTATTTGTTTCATTTTCGACAACATCTTGATTTACCACCTGCTACCAATGCCTGTTGATATTTTTTTGAAATTTGTTTACTGGAATCAAGTTTTGTTGGTTTTATTTGTGGAATTTCCCTATGTTTTATCTCCGTATAGATTATAGATGTCCTATTTGTGATGAATTCGTTTACTATGGATAACTAATTTGTGAGGAAAGTGCATGCTAAATATGCAATAAATGATACTATTTGTAACTATGGAATTTGCTAATATCTGAATATATAAAAGAAATTTCAGTTGAATACTGATGCTTAGTGGAAATCACCATACATCTTTTCTCAATGTAGGTAAGATGATACTTCAGGTTCTAAAGGATTGACACGTTACTGTGTATTTTTTTGTTGTTGATAGAAGTGTATTTTCTTGATATTCACTATTCAATTAGGAATTGTAATAGATTTCACTTTTAGGATATAATGGATTTATACATTATATAGTATATTTTTCTTGAAATTTACCTATGAATCATGATAATCTGAACTGTGATCATTCAATTCCATTGTCGGTTGTTGGAATTTAAGGAAATTGATTATTGATAAGGATCCCAATGACATCATATTATTGGCCAGATTCACTTTTCTGACGAATCTAATGTTTAAGTATATTCATTTTTGTTCTTTGGTAATATATATTTTTCTGTTTATTTTCATTGACTCCACCCTGTCCCGGCAAATTTTCTGTGGGAGTGAGGCCATCTTCTGTCCACATTTTCCATGACAGCATCTGGTTTGTTGTTCTTCTGCTTTTGTAGGTTTTTGTGTAACAGACTAATTACCTTTTGCAGATATCCCAATCGTTGTATTTGCCATACATTGAAAAAGTTTCTCTTTTTTAGAGGTTGCTCTTCAGAATTCATCAATCAAATTGTAAGTAATATTTTCCCCATTGCCTAGCATATCAATATGAAATGGCAATAGTATTATCTGTATTTTTGGTGTATAAAGCTCACTTTTGCTGTTTGGATTTTATCTACAAGTTACAACTAAAAGTGAGGAGATCAACACTTTCTAGCCCCTTTTTCTTTGACAAGAAACTTTGTTATTTAGACTTCAATATTATTCCTAGTCCGACAATACTAGCAAACATGCTACCACAAAAAGGAAGGGAAAGAGATGATTTCAAAAGATATTGAAATAAATTTCATGTTTTTTTACTCACACTGTCCATTGTCCATCAAACAATACACTAGTCAAAGTTGTGTTTAGACTCGAGCGTTGCTTTGTTCCTATGTGTGCACCCAAGGGACTAGGAACAGTAATTGCCATAAGCCTGTTTCTTTTCTCCATATGTTTGCTTATTTACTGATATCTCCACTTTTACTTTGAAGGTTGAACTTTGTATTGATAAAAAAACTTGCCAGTATGGGCCTCTTCTGCGACACCTTTGTTTAATGAGAGTTTTTGAACCGTCCATTATCATTTCCTGCATGAGGGGTGTGAAGTGATAATAATTTGGGTTCCTTTACTTTCAGGTTACTAGGCTCCATGAGGAGTTCTTTCTTCCCGGGGAAGTTATACTGGAACAAGGAAATGTTGTAGATCAACTATATTTTGTCTGTGATGGTGTGTTGGTATGATTTTATATTTCCACAAACACTCCTGCAATTTCTCAATTTATATCTATTCTCACCATCCAGGTTTCTGATATTTTTAGTCATAGCTTCTGAGTAATTGGAATTAGTCATACCATTTTATGCCCGAGACATGTTGGGTGATGCTAAATTTTCTTACTTCTTTACATTGTATTACCTTAAAAAAAGTATATATGAGAATAGCGGCGCTGAGAATCATATGAATGTGCTTCATCATATCTTCAGTTGGTCATCAAAGAGAAAACAACTTTAGTATGAATTTTTAGGACTACTTCATTGAAAACTTTCCACAGAAGACAAATCTCAAGTTATGTTTATCGAATGCCCAAAACTGTTTGAATGCAGGAGGAAGTAGGCATAGCTGAAGATGGGTCTGAAGAAACTGTTTCACTTCTACAGCCCAACAGTTCATTTGGAGAAATATCTATTCTTTGCAACATTCCTCAGCCACATACTGTTCGCGTTTGTGAACTGTGTAGGGTCCTGCGGCTTGATAAACAATCATTTACAAATATCCTTGATATATACTTTTATGATGGGAAGAAAGTATTAGACAACCTTCTAGTGGTAATCATCTCATATATATTATGTTTGACATCATCTTCCCTTTAATGGAGTATCTGATCATGAGACATATAAATACCTCATATTTTATAGGGAAAAGAGTCTATTCGAGGTAAGCAATTGGAGTCAGACATCTCATTTCATATCGGAAAGCTAGAATCTGAACTTGCTTTGAAGGTCAATAGAGCAGCTTTTGACGGGGATATGTATCAGCTAAAAAGCATGATTCGAGCTGGAGCTGATCCCAACAAGACAGATTATGATGGAAGATCACCTTTGGTTAGGAGCTTGAAACTTCTTATTATGATGTCTTGTTATCAATCAATTTCTTTCTCTGCATCTATGATGTGGTTGTCAGTTAACTATTTTTCAATCAAGTGCTGTCATAAAAATGCTTGCCTGATATGAACCTTTTTTGTTTTTCCAACAGCATCTTGCAGCATGCAGAGGATATGAAGATATCATAGTTCTCCTTCTTCATAAAGGTGTAGACATCAACGTCAAAGGTAATTGTGTAACTTAGAGATATTCCTTGAGGATCAAACTTAAATTGTAGGTAATTCAAACATCACTGATGTGGTAATTTTTTAGATAACTTTGGGAACACACCGCTACTTGAAGCAGTTAAGAATGGCCATGATCGGGTTGCTTCTTTACTTGTTAGAGAAGGGGCCTCGATGAGGATAGAAAATGGTGGTAGTTTTCTATGCACAGCAGTTGCAAGAGGTGATTCGGATTATCTTAAAAGGCTTTTATCTAATGGAGTGGATCCTAACTTGAAAGATTACGACTATCGAACCCCTCTACATGTTGCTGCATCTGAAGGTTTAATCTTCATGGCAAAGTTGCTATTAGACGCCGGAGCTAGTGTTTTTACCAAAGACAGGTACCATTCATTGGTTCTTCTTTTATGCAGACTAACGTGACTAGTGTTTTCAAGTAGGGAACCTTTTCATACTTGCTTTCACTTGAAAAACAAAAAGACATGCTTATTTAAGGCTGGCCTAATTCACTAATGCGCTAGGCTTTGCAATTTGATGTTGGATCTGACTACATGTACTCATTTGTGTGTTTGTTCGCGCACTTGTGTCTACTGAAACAACTATAATCCTGATGCTCGATGCTGCTGTTTTCTAGAATTCATGCCTATAATCCATATAATTATAGTTTGGAAGCTTTGCTTTACTACCATATTCTGGACATGCAATTCCATAACAGAACTTCAACACAGTATTAACAATATTGTTTTGCGAGTTCTTATTGTATTTAAAGACATCACTATTGCTACCACCAAAATTGTCCATTCTAGGTGAAATATGAATGTTTCTCTTTTTCCCTCCCCATATTTCTGATTTGAAAACTTAAAACACTTAGCTGAACTATTTATGTAGAATAAGATAAGTATGGGTCTGTTGTTTCTTTCCTTTTCATTGTTACATACATTAAGTGGAACCAAAACTTGTTAATTTTCATTTCACTACAAAACAGATGGGGAAATACCCCACTTGATGAAGCCCGGATGAGTGGAAATAAGAATCTGATAAAGCTCCTAGAAGATGCAAAATCTGCTCAATTGTCAGCGTTCCCTTGTTCCCAAGAAATTACAGGTACTGATATGTTGCGATAGCCTTCTTTTATTCTAAAGTGGTGGTAGGAAGTGCAGTAGAATGGGTTATGTAACACAAAAGAGAATTTATTCCTAAGAAGTGTGCATGTATTTATGTAAACTCAAAATCTTAAATTCAAATCTTAGGAGTAAATTCAAATCTTGAATTCCTAAGTGTGCATGTATTGCTGTATACTTTAATCTTAAAATGCATCCTCATTTTTCTTCTTCTTCAGATAAAGTACATCCTAAGAAGTGCACAGTGTTCCCTTTCCACCCGTGGGATCCAAAAGAGCATAGAAGTAATGGAATAGTATTATGGGTTCCACACACCATTGAAGAGCTAATCAAAACAGCAGCAGAACAGATAGGATTTTCTAGTGATTCTTGTATTTTATCAGAAGATGCTGGTAAAATTATTGATGTGAGCATGATTAAGGATGATCAGAAGCTATATTTAGTCCATGAAACACATTAGGCAATCATATTATGGCTCTTTTACATCCATATGATAATGTGCCTCCTTGTAATGTGCTGTAATCTAGTTATAAGCGTAATATTTTATCTTATTAGTCTTATGGTAATTGTCCTATGCAATTAAGATAAAATAATTGCTTATGATGAGCATGTGCTTTTCATGGAAGCATATAAAATTATCGACACTAATAGGGCACTCTCCCTAGAAGAATAAAATCCATTATAAAACATTCAGAAACCTTTTAGGAAAGTAAAATCCTCTTCTTTTAGATTTAGATCTTGTTTTTTTCTTCTTTTTTATGAATAGGAATAAAACTTGGTACCTCAAAATTTAGGCTAAATACCACTCGTGATCCCCTAACTTAATTTCAATTAACGTTTTAGTCATTTATCCTTTTTTTTTTTTTTTCCGATTTGATCTTTTATTTTTAATTTTAAGTGACAATTTGATATTTTATGTTTTAAAATGTCAACAATATTATCTTTAATTTTTTGCAAAAATTCAAAAATCTCATAAAAAATTTCAAACAAAAACTCATAAAACTAATTATCATTTTCAATATAATGTAATTTCATCAAATTTATAACTTAAATCTTTAAATAGACTTATATTTTCATCTTCAACACATCAAATAAAGAATGATAAAATATGAGTTATTTTGAATATTTTGAGTACGAATTTGATTAAAATTGTTTTATATTACAAAATATAATTAATTTTATGGATTTGTTTGAAAATTTGATAAATTTGTAAAAAAAAAAAAATAACATTGTTGACATTTTAAAATATTAAAAGATCAAATTGTCACTTACAATTAAAATAAATGACTAAATCGAAAAGAAAAAAAAAAGATAAAGGACTAAAACGTTAATTGAAATTAAGTTAAAGAATCACAAATGGTATTTAACCCGAAATTTACAACACTTACACATCATGCGTGCCAATCAAGTGTGCTAGACCTTGGTGGTGATCTTGTATTATCTAAGAGGACGACGTTTGAAAGAGATTTATTTTTAAGCAAATATAATACAAAAATCTTTCATAGACATCCACTATTTAAAAAATTTACGATACTTGATTAATTACGTTAAAAAATGTGATTAATCAAATTGAGTAGAAGGTTAATTTAGATCACGCCAAAAATTGTGGTCAATTATGTAGTTAAATTAACCACAATTTTGATTATAATTTGAAGTAATCATCCAATCAACTAAATTAGCTATGTTTTTATGCATGATTACGGGGTGCAGTGCTTGTGCAAGAAAATAAAAAACTACATGCAACACAGGAGTATAAAAAGTAGGTGTTTGTATAACATTAACGAAGATAATAGTATACTGAAAATAAGATATAATTAGTTATCAAGTCTACGCTTTGACTACGAGCGTAAGGTTTTTTCATATCTTTCATGGCGTTAGCTATTTGAGTTTGTTTCGGAGGGTTGACTCTCAACATTTTGATTCGGTCAATAGTTACTTAACAAAATAATTCAATAAGTATAACTCTGAACATTCTATTTTAACGTATTTTTTTTGTTCAACAAGATGATGCATCTCTTACTCATATTTATGTGTTTGTCACATTCTTTTGAAATTAATTAATTAAAGGTTAAATTACACTTTTAATTTAACTTAGTCATATATATATATATATATATATATAGTGTAAATATTAAAACAACAAAGTTTGGTTTCATTCTATTCTCACTTGATTCTAAACTTCAACACCACTTATAGCTAGTACTGAATTTCTTATATGCACACCAAAAGTCTAACATATTTTTCTTTTGAAAAAAGAGGGTTAAACCCAAGAAAAAAGAATCTACTGAATTATATGGATAGTCTTCGACATACAAGTTCCAAAACTGTCATCAAATAAGAGTCTCTGAAATTTACAATTAAGAGACTTCAAAACATAAAAAGTAAAAAAATGTAAAAATTATGATCGGCTATCAAAACATGAAATTCAACATACTTATATATTGCAACAACCACATATCAATAACGATCAATTGAGGTTAAAAAACTTATGGTATGTTTCAATCGGTGGTATATAGTGGAACGAAATAAAATGCAATAATATAACATCAATTTTTTAAAATCTAATTAATTATTTCATCTCAATCTAATTCATTCCACCCTATACCACAAAACTCGAAATATCCTAAGAGTTTTAGCTTAGACTAGAGAATATTAATCCCCCAATTTTTTTTTAAAAAACTAACAAAATCATTTTAAAAAATTAGACATGATTCCTAAATATTAATACTACCCAAAAAACGCTAATCCAATAAGACCCCTTTAGCATATGTATTGAATTTGTCTAAAGTGCTTTTGGGCTGCAACATTAGCGGTGGTCGATGCATCTTCTTTCTTCACGTTCAACATATTTTCCTTGGATGCTGAATTGAAGTTTGATTGAGAATCAACAAAAAATTGAGCTATGGGCTCCAAAAAGCAACTCAACACAGGAAAACTTGAGCAAACAAGTACTCCTAGTTTGATCATATTCATGGTTGAAATTTTAGTTATCAAAGTGTATAGCTTAAGATTTTTGATGATATAATTAATCAATGAAAGAGTACTAAATTTATAGTAGGAGTTTATATCTTGGACAGTTGTTTCCATGATTTTTGAAAAAGTCTATAACTTGCTAAGCAAGGTAGCACAAAGGAAGATTCCTAGTGATTGCATCATGTCAAAAAATTGACCTTAGTCCATTGCCGGGTGATGTCCAACACAAATAATTGAAGCAATAATATTAAGACATAAGCTTCCTTTTCCACATTCATGCACTCAATTTTGAATTCACTCACTATGCATATGACACTTTCTACTTCTCACAGTAATCCATCTATTTGACTATTTCTTGTAGGTTTAAAAAGTGTATAAATAAAACAGAGAAAATAATATATATATATATATATATATATATATATATATATATATATCTATATATATATATGATGAAATAATAAATAAATTTCTATACAATTGTAAAATTTTATATTCAAATTCAAGATACGATATTCAACCTAACAATATCAATATTTGTCACCTGAGTTAAGTTTTATAAATCAAGTATTTATGTATTTACTATTATCATAATTGCAAAGTAAAAAATATTGAATTGAAAGTGATGTATGTCGTATTAAATTAGAAAATAAAACTAAAAAAAGTAAAATTAATATCTTAAAAATTAATAGCGATAATTATTTTAGGACAATTTTTTTTGCTAATAAGTCAATTATTATAGAATGGATGAGTATAAAAAAAGTTTTTACCTTCATCCCATAATATAGTACAAATGAGTTTTTCAAGAAATGTCATGATGCTAAATTATAAAGTAAGGAAGACTCGCCACTTACATCTAAAGTTGTGGTTTAAAATAGCCAAACCAAAAGTTGTAGTCAATTCAAGTAAAAGAAGACATATTAGATTTCTTTAACTCGATTGCTAAGTTTTATGTAAAATTTAGTATTTCTCTTACAAAAAAAATTGTATTATAATATGATATTACGTGAATTTTTTCTATGTATAATCGTTAAACTTCTCAATTTAATATTTTTATAGTTGTAATTAGAAATAAACGAACATGTACTATCAGTCTAAACTAACTTTACATTGATAGTAATTGGTAAGTGTGAATTTCATCATCTATATGTTTTTTGTCAATGTAAAAAGTTTACACCAAAGTGTATGGTCATTAAAGCTATGTAATTGTTCATTTTTTTCATAAAATAATAATAATTATAGGCCATTTTTCTACAATTGTAAGTCAAAATTTTGGAATAAAAAACAATGTAATGATTATATAAAATATGGGTTAATGATATTAAAAAAGTTGTGTTGAATTGAATTTTCTCCTTAATTAAAGAGATCCCAAGTGGCAACTAGCAAGAAATTTCTTAGTGATGACTGAGTTGTTGAAAACTCCTCACACTCCCGTCACATTCATGTATCATAATAATAATGTTAATTTCTAAGGAGCTAGAAAGAATATTGGAATTTCGATATTGACAACATAGGACTGAAATTTTCAAAAGTTGTTGGAATACACTATATATTAGTTGAAAAATTCAACAAAGCCACCATAATTTACCTCCATATTTTCAATATTTCTTGTTGTTACGTGTATATATGATTTTTATTATACATTTTACCAAAATCTATTTTGTTTTTTCTCTCTACTCTCTCCCACTTGCAAGTCTCATCCCCTCCACTCACTCCATATGCAACACTTTTAACACTTTGTCTCTTCACCCTCTTCCTCTCTAGTACCTTTCCACCAAGTTTAGTTTCTCTATTACAAAGCTTGCAAACTTAGCATATTTTTGAAGTTTTTTAATTTTTATCCTACATTTTTACTGAAGAGTCTATAGTTGCACTTTTAGATTTGGGCATAAAGCCTATATTTTTTGGCTTTGAGACAGAAGAGTTTTAGTGGGTTTTTTTTTTTTTTTTTTGACAAAAAGCTTTAGTAGTTTAAGAGTTTAAGTTTTGGAGAACTAATTTGGGAGATTAATAGAATGTGGAAGAGTGCATAATAAAAATTTGTGGAAGAGAGTACATGAAGGAAACAAAATAGAATGTGGTAGACTGCGTTGTAAAATTGTGTGAATTCGTTTATGTAATGATTAATTTAAGTGGTATATGGTGGAGAACTTAATTGAGCTTAATATCATACATATTAGAACATAGATCTCAGTTCAGTTTTGGTGTTGTATATACCTATTAAGTTATGGACACGTACAATTTGATACAAATGCACAATATATATTTAAAATTCAAGATACGACACAATTCAATAGCAAAATTTAGTGGAGTATCTGATCATGAGACATATAAAAGTTGTGTCAAAAAATATGTAAAGAAAAGTTTAAAAAAATGTAATGCTCTCATGTAATGTTTGTATCACACTCCAAAGAATTTGTATCTACAAAATTTCTTTAATACTATTCTCATATTTGAATTTAAATCCAAGATCTATGGTTAAATAGAAAAAAAAAACATTATCATCTTATCCAAAAATTCTTAATTGTCACACATATTTATAAATTTCTCAAAAATATTTATATTACATTATTATTAATTTAATTATTATTTTGAACGGGCCAAAATAAGGTCCATCTACTTTAAACTCTACCTTAAAGAGTACATCATTACACACATTTGTTATCTTTCCCTAGGATCACCTTGTGATAGAGATCAAAAAATGGTTTTTGATCACGATGAATATTATTCCTCCACGTAATGTAACTGTCTCCATTTTTCTTGAATAACCCTTCTATAAAAGGACCTGAATCTTGAGAGAAAAATACATTGTCTTAATTAGCTCTCAGTAATTTAAGTGTTTGTCGTAGAACACCCCTAACAGAACATAAATATTCAATATGGTAGTCAATTAAATAAGAGATGTGCACGTGATAAACTAATGATAGAAAATTTACATATGACTTGACAGGTCTAGTTTGAAAAAGTTTTCTTTCCTCTTTCATCCTTTAGTCATATTAGTAAATATTATTAGTAATTAGAGATAAAAATAAGTTATTTCGATTGACTAGGTCTACCGTCTAATTAAATTTAGATTAGATTAAACTTCTTTTTTTAAATAGATAAAATCAAAGATTCTAAAAAAGTTTATTTAATTAAAAAAGTCAGACTTATTTAAATAAATATAAATAATATTTACTACTATTATAATTATTATATTAAATTTTAAATTTTTTAATATAAATAATGTTAACTTTCTTTAATTTTTTACATAGTTAAATTTATTAAAACATTTTGACCACTTAAGTTTTTTGTATGACATTTATAAAACAATTTTCTCCAATTTAAAAGAGGAAATAACATTTTGACCAGTCACTAGTCGTTGACCCTCTATTCCAATTCTCAAATTCAATAATCACAAAGGAGACTTGTGATTAATCAAAATTCAAAACATTTTCCACCTCGAAATGACACTTATACCCCTAACGGTATTCAACTTTTCAGAGCGCGGCAAACACCATCTTCAACTATAATCTTTAAAACATTTAACCGATTCAGTTTCAGTTTCTGTTTTCAGTTGAGCCTCTCTCTCTCTCTCTTCTCTCTCTGTTTTCTCTGTAATCTATCTCTCTCTGCATGGAAACCACACGTGACACTAAGATTTCTTCTCCAAAGAGAAAAGAAGATCAAAGCTGAAATCTTTTCCAAATTCAACACCAACCCACCATGTCTTTTTCCCTCATTGACTCATGCAAGAAGAGAAAACGATGGCCCAAGATTTTCAGATTACACTCTTTTGCAGACCCAGGTTGTCCCATTGCACCTTCGGGTCCTTTCCGTGAAAACATTCGAATCTTTCTTCAAGAAGCTGGTGAACTTGAAGATTACAAGGTTATGGGTAATCCCATTTGGTGCACTCTTCTCATTCATGAAAAGACCAATCTAATGGCTCCTTTTTACACACTTGAAGAGGAAGTTTATGGCTCTTCTCATCCTTTCTGTGATCATTGTCGCTGTGTAGGTTCGTTTTCAATTTCTAATTTTTTTCACTTGGGGTTCGTTCTTTTTGTGAATCTTGAACTGGGTCGGTTCGATTTTGCAAGAATTTTGATTTGTTGCTTTGTCTTCTGAATTGGGTCGGTTCAGTTTCGCAAGAATTATGATTTTTTGCTTTGTTTACTGAATTAGGCGTAACTGAATTTTGCGTCTTTCTCAGGCTCTTGAAAAATGAATTCTTGTGGTTTTGATTAAGCTCTTTTGATGATGATGCACCCCAAATCCCAAATTTGGATTTTTTTTTCCCCTTCTTTTCTTTCTGTTATGATGAAGATTTAACTGGTGATTTGTGTTTGAAAAGGGACCAAGAATCTTGATTTGTTATGAAAATGGTTTGTAGCTCGGTAGCACCGAAACTTCCGATCCAATGCGTGTCTCGGTGTCTGACATGTGTCGGTATCGTTTGATTACATTAATTAATTCATTTTCTCATATTATTACTGGTGTCGACGTGATAGTGTCGTGTTTAGTATCCTATCAGTATTTGTGCTTCATAGCTTAGTGAACGTTGTTATTAGGACTTTTGTTTTTTTTTATTAATTTAGAAACTGAAATAGGTTTTTGCTGATATTGATAACAGTATGTGATTTGATTTGGTTTATGATTGATAATAGGTTGGAGTGGTCATTTTGTATCAAAAAGAAGGTATCATTTCATAATCCCAATGGACAATGGGTGGCATAAACCTTTAAATGAAGAATCTCTTGATAATCAAAGTCATCTATTGCATGGTGTGATTCATTGCAATGGTTATGGTCATTTGCTCTGTCTTAATGGCATTGAAGGGGGTTCCAAAATTCTAAGTGGTAGAGAGATCATGGATCTATGGGACAGAATTTGCACCAATCTTCGAGCAAGGTAATAAAGTCAAACATTTTTAACGATTTGGCGGTCATGATTGATTGATTTAACTTGATATTGTATATGAATTAAATTCAATAATTTCCAGTAGCTATATAGTAGTTGCATTTCTTGCATTCATGAGTCAATGTTTATTAAGTTATTTTCTTTTTTAATAGTAGTTACATTACTTGCATTATAAGTCAATGTTTATTTGGTTATTATTCTTTTTAATGTAGGCAAATTGCAGTGGAAGATGCATCAAGGAAAAGGTCAATGGATCTTCGATTACTTCATGGAGTTGCCTATGGCCACTCATGGTTTGGTAGATGGGGCTATAAGTTTTGCCGTGGAAGCTTTGGTGTGACAGAACAAAACTACTATGAAGCAATTGAAACTCTTGGCTCATTAGTGCTAGATGAGATAATAAGAGATTTGAGTAAGACAAAGTACCATAAAGATATCAAACAAATGGTTCGTTGCTATAGAGATTTGAGTGAAACTCATATCATCACAATAAGGGAGCTTCTTAGATTCATGCTCACTGTCAAATCTCGTGGACCTGTTTCTAAGATAACAGTAACTTCTTCTGCTAAATCTGTTTCATCTTCATCTCCTTCTACTTCAGCATTTATGTCTAGAAATTCAATCAAACATGCTGTTTCAAGTTCTATGAAGGAAAAATCAGCAAGGTATAAGAAATTCAGCACTGCAGTGGCTAATATGGATAGTAGGTGGCCAACAAGAAGACTAGAGTTTGCAGCTCAAGTGATTGTTGATGCATTAAAAGAAGACAAAGCTATGAAATCAGGTTCTAGTGGAATGACAAGACAAGATGTTAGGGATGCAGCTAGGCTTCACATTGGTGACACAGGTTTACTTGATTATGTGCTGAAATCATTAAACAATGTGATTGTTGAAAACTACGTCGTTCGCCGCATGGTTAACCCTTCAACAAGGATCCTTGAGTACACAATTCATGAGCTTGGGAAAGGGTTCAAAGCACCAACTGAAGTTGAACATGGTGTAATGACAGTTAAAGATAATCCTCAAAAGGATTCATCGTTGTCATCGTCGACATCATCTTGGATTCCTGGTAATGATGTTTACAGTGATGTAGTTTTTCTCTACAAGAATGTATTGTTGTGTTATCCAGATTCGGAAGTGGTGGAATTAGCAGTGCAAACAATACTTGACTGCAGACACTTTGTGAAAGAGTGGAAATTAAGAGATGAAATGGAACAAGTTCTGACATTTATTTGTCATTTGAAACCAAATTTTGTTGAGAATAAATCTGAGTTAAAAGGGCCATCTTGTGGTGAAATTGTAATTGTTCCACTTCATGCAACTGTTAGAGACTTGAAGCAAGCTGCTGAGGCTACATTAAGGGACACCTATTGCATAGCAGAGAGACTTATAGTAACTGATATCAAAGAATTGTTGGGTGTGAGTGATGAAGAAGTGCTCTTTGGATTGATACAATCAGGTGTGAAGCTTTGTGTTAGAGGAATTGGTATAGATTTGTGCACACCATTGAAATATCAAGGTGGTTCTGATAATTGGAAAGTGAGGTGTGAATGTGGAGCTCAAGATGATGATGGAGAGAGAATGGTAGCTTGTGATATTTGTGAAGTGTGGCAGCATACACGTTGTTGTGGTATCGATGATTCCGAGACAGTGCCACCATTGTTTGTTTGTTCTGGTTGTTGTGATTCACTTGTGCCACCAAGAGTTGAAACTAGCAACTATGCTATAGATTGTGCTGATGATTTTTTGATTTCACCTGAGCCTACTCACTTGCTTGAGTATGCATATGGATACTGAACGATTGACTGATTGATTGAATAGTATTTTGCCTAACACCTTGTTGGTTGGTTTAAACGTTTGTCAATATGTTGTTGTAATGTTCATTTTTTAATTCTTTTTTGGTAAAATGTAATACTTTTTGTCTGTATTTTTTGGTGGCTAGTGCTTATAACCTGTTGTGAGGTTATATTGTTAATGGAGATTCAGCTGAATGGAGAATTATTTGGAAGATGGATGCTCCTAAGAGAGTGAAGTGTTTTATCTGATAGTTGATGTATGAAAAGCAAAATATTAGTGTATATAAAGGTTAAAGAGTTTGAGTCTAATAACAGGCATGTTTTTTTGGACAATATATCTCATCAATATATGCTAAAAATTCCAAAATGAAAGAAAAGAAAAAAGTTGAGGAAGTCAATGATTTGGTTCTTGAAATTATAAGAGTCGGATAATCTAATCTCTCAAATTTGTGAAATAACAATTTATTCTCTTTAATTAAATAACGTCAATTAATTTACAACTTTTCTGTAGTTTACATCATAATATTCTTTTTAAACCTCTGAAGGTTTCTCGCGAATATTCTTTCGTTTAAAATCTCTTCAAACTCTCGTCAACTCTGAATCACAAACTAGTTTGAGAGAATAACTTAATAGGCATTTACAAGTAGATGTTTGCTTTTGTATCTTCAACCCTAACTCATTACTCATGTGATTTACAACATGATAGGGTTGATAGTCACTCTTTCAAACTTATAAGGTTAAGTTCTGGTGATTTGAATGAGAAAATGAAAGTAGTGTAATTTTTGTGAGGAAACAGCTCAAACTCTAAGCTTTAATGCTTTCAGCTGATTTCTGTCTCCGAAAGCAACTCATATTAACAGCTTTACGTTGTCTCTATATGTTTGTTGAATTTTCAAAGATTTTTGAACTGTTTGTAGCTTTCTATTCATTTCTGCATATATGTGCAAGTTTTTAAGTTTTTATTATGGAGAATTCTTTTGCATATTTGTGCAAGTGTTAATTCTTGACTAGTGATGGAGTTCAAAAGGATCTTAGTGAATCATTAGACTGTGTTGGTTTAAGCACAAAAGGAGATATACAGTGATATTTTTTTGTCATCACCAACCTTAACCTCGAGTAGCTTCTTTATATATCACTTAGGAGCCTCAATGGGTCTATATTGGTAAGCCACCAATAAGCTTCCTATATCATTAAATGTTTGAATTATTATAAAAAATAATCCCCCACAACTCCTGATTCTATCTCATGAGAAGATATCTATCCTTTTATTAAGTATAAGCAGAAAGCAATATGCATTATTTACCTAATTATTCCAACCCCCACTAATTCAAACTCCTTCAAGTAAAACACCTATTAAATTATTTGAACAATATGGTGAAATAGAATTGTAAGAAAACATGTTTATACAAGTATCATCCTACAACATCCACAACTGCAAAGAAAATTATCCCTAAATTTGCTTTCATTCCAACTAACAAGAAGCAAAACATCCCTAAATTTGCTTTCATTCCAACTAACAAGAAGCAAAACATGTGTCCAAGATTTGCCTTTACCAAACAAAAAGTCTAAGAAGCACCAAAGTTACAACGAGCACATGTTTTATCATCTCTGTGACATTAAATGATTTCTCCAAAAGTGTAAAACAATAATATAAGTCCAATTAATCACTTGTAAAATTTGCATTAGGTTTATCTAACTACAAAAGCAGAGTGAGTTGAAATCCTCTTCATTTCTTACGATAAATGGAAAACTCAATTAGTATAGTTTTGTGTGCATAAAGTCAATAAATATATAATTTATATCACATGTTCTAAAAATGTGTGATACACACAAAACTATAATAATAGAACTCTCCATTTCTTTTGAGAAATGGAGAGGATCTCAACCCACCATAAGTTATCAAATCCTAAAATCTAGAAGGATATTAATTGTTTTTTGTTTCAAATATTTAACCGTAACCTCATATTCCCTCCCGGAAAAATCAACTAAGGGTAATAAAAATTGAATGTCATACAAAAAAAATCATAATATAGTACCACATGATAATAAGAAAGTACAAGCCACAGAAGACCAAAATCCAAAATATTTCTCAACTTCATAACACCATGACTAAGAGTCATTGTCTTGATTATATGAACCTTATAAAGTAAATTTATTTCAATTCGATAATTCAAATTATCGCAGGATAGGTGCCTTTTAGAAGAAGGGAGCTCTGTGCGGTATTCCTTTTCGTTTCCTTTTTCGCTTAGATGGTTCAGAAGTAACCACCTGTGTTTCTTGAGGAGAAGTCTGGATGGAACTGATAGGAGGAACTGAATCATCAGACTTTCTTGAAGTAGCTTCGACCTGAAAGTTCATATGAAAAACATAAGACAATAATAACTATGTTTCCCTTTTAGCTTAGAGGGTTCAGAAGTTACCCTCTGTGTTTCCTGAGGAAGAGCCTGGATGGAAATGACGGAAGGAACTGAATCATCAGACTTTCTTGAAGTAGCTTCGGCCTGAAAGTTCATATGAAAAAGATAAGACAATAATAACTATGTTTCCTTTTTAGCTTAGAGGATTCAGAAGTTACCCCCTGTGTTTCCTGAGGAGGTGTTTTCTGAGGAAGAGCCTGGATGGAAATGACGGAAGGAACTGAATCATCAGACTTTCTTGAAGTAGCTTCGACCTGAAAGTTCATATGAAAAAGATAAGACAATAATAACTATATTTCCTTTTTAGCTTAGAGGGTTCAGAAGTTACCCCCTGTGTTTCCTGAGGAGGTGCTTCCTGAGGAAGAGTCTGGATGGAAATGACGGAAGGAACTGAATCATCAGACTGTCTTGAAATAGCTTTGACCTGAAAGTTCAAATAAAAAAGATAAGACAATAACAACTATATGTCAGAAGTGTAATGAACGTGAACAATAAATGGCTGTGATCATCAAATTGCAGTTATCACCATGCAAGAAATGGAGCAGAACTGGTATGGATTAGAAGGGTTGCATGATGCTTCATCATTCAATGTCGATCCACAACGTGGAAGACGTTTCAGAGAAAGAACCAGACGCTTGTTGCACTTAAAAGGCTGCAATAAAAAAGGAATCAAATCCAGACACCGTAAAAAGAATTAATTTAAAAGACTGAATTATCAAAATCCATTATTTACTTTTATAGGCAAACATAATTGAAGTAAGAATTTTTTAGGTGTGTGGGTTGGGAGACATGCACACCACTTAGAGAGTTAGAGTAAAATATTGGGTTTCATATCACAAGAAAATATAGGTAGATGTACTAGAAAACAATTAGCAGAACATGTATTGATCATCCAATGTTGGACTAGATGTGTATATATATATATAACTATGTCAAGATTTCACATACCACAACGTTACTGATACAAGAAGTTATTTGAAATTTGTCAACTTGTCAAAAAAAGCAACAGAATGAAGTATATTACTGTCAAAAACTATAAATTTAACCACTTAATCTTAAGATAGTAAAGTCATTTTATGAAAGAATATCAGCCAACAACAAAACTAAATGGACAACAAATGATGCATTTAATCAATTTCCATCTATACATTCTTGTTGCATTTCAAGAAATGCACAATAGATACTTGCAATTATCTCTTACAACTTCTGTGTGAATTTAAGCAACTATGATTAGCAAACAAATTCACAAAAAGCACACAAATTTGAAGTGAATCACGTAAGTTTTGACAGTGACGCTTAAATTTTTTAATCAAAAATTTAAAGTCAAGGTAAGATATAATATAATACCTGGATTTGAGAGCAGTCGATATACTTTTCCATAGCAGTTAGGGAGACAACCTCCTTGTAAATATTTCTATAGATTTTCAGCATCATGTGATCTTGATGAGAAGATCCAATTGATACACAAGATTGACAAGCAGAGACATTGCAGTTTATACAGTATATATTTAACTCATTCCTTCGAATCGAATGAGAAGAACATGTGTCAAAGAATTCTTTTCCCAAAAAATCCTCAAGCCACCTTGGCAGGTGAACTTCACTCTGGGCCTCTTGCTCATGCTACAAATTAAACCATGTTACTAAACTCTGTACTAAAAGTTACAGGAAAAAAAAAATGTTCATCAAATCACAGTCCATCCTTCTGACTTTGTTAATTACTTAACTTAATTTTCATTTTCTCCAGCCGTCATGCGTAATTATATGCATACTAAAATTGAAAAAGGATGTTATACACTGTCTCTTTTTGGGGCCTCGTTAACTCCTTTCACCATTAAGATAGAAAAACCAATACCGCCAATCACAAATGAAGGTAATCTATTACTTCGAAATTATACACCAACAATAAATGATATGTTTATTCCAATTGCTACAAATTTCTTCTATTAATATACGATAGGAACTGCAGCTACAGGATTTACTGTGCTAAAACGACTATTATGAAAAGAAATTACGTCTTTTCGCTGCTTAGTTCTCCTGATTCAAAACAAAATTGGATGTAATAAGACAATTTTGCAAACAGAACCAACATGATGGAAAGCTTCAATATTTTAAAAAGATCATTATAGCGGCAAAAATTTATAGAACACATATTTCATATAAAATATATAAAGACGAGTAAAATCAGTGTGAAAAAACTAAAAGATAAAGATCGGGTTGAATGTAATCTATGTGAGAAACAAGCATATAATTAGAGATGCTTAATTGCAAAATTCTTTCAGTTTATGCCAGAGAAAGATTGTTTCGTATTCAAATGGAACAAAATTAAAGAGCTACATAAAAAGTGCACACGGAAAATATATTTGTCAACTACCTCATTCATTTTTTTGGAGGAAGAAGAACTCATCATTCCTTTCTTGCAGATTTAAAATTGAATAACAGGTTTAATAGTTCACAGTGAAAAGATTTCCTGATTGAATTGGCCAAGGAGCAGAAGAAAAGGGCAGATAAGGTAACCCTAAGCGGCCGTTCTGAAATGAGGCTCGCTTTATGATCATGAATAAGTTTATATAGTCAGTACTGAAAAGATTAAAAAAATAGTTTTAGCAAAGACTGAATTGACGAAACCGAAGTGTTTCTTCACAATTCCTTTTCATATTGACATTTTTTTAGTCTCATAGTCAAAAATAAATTTTCTATAGCAGAGTTCCGTTTCATTTTTACGACAATGATTACCATTCTTCATCCTTCCTTATATGGATAATATAAAATCCAGAAAGCGCCATTTCACTGGCGTCAATATTTATTTATTCGGATATAGATTAGAAGGATAGTAAGACACCAATACTAAAATTATACATTTGAATGTAACCACAAAATCTGAAAATTGGCAAAATCACATTGGAATTTCAAACTTAACAGATGAGGCCAATGAAACAAAAATGTCTTATTAATTGAAAATAGAATTATATACACAATCTAAACTTCAATTTTTTATCATTAAAGCATAAATGCAATAGGTTTCTGAATCTCTAATCATCGAAACCCTAAATATCTACACACAAATTTTCCATTTTTGGCTATAAATCGTCAATCATTTAATCAGCTACTGCTACATCAAATTCTACCCTAAATAGCAACCATGGAAGATTGCACCAACTTCAACTCACACAACAATACTTATGGTGATGTTTTAGTTGTTGTTTTTGCAATTGAACATTCACTTAACAAATATATCACTATTAACCAACATATTCATTATCATAATAGGAACTGAAACAAAGATGAAACAAACATTAAAATTGCAATTTTTACCTAGCAATTACACGCCCATGAGAAAAACAAAAGAGTGAATTTTGTTGAGAAACGTCAATGTACGGAAGAAGCAAGGATATGGGTTTCCCATGCACAGTGTTCATTTCTTGGTTGAAGAATGAAGCGAGGGAAAAGGAAAAGTTTGAATGATTAAGAAGAGAAAAATGAATCACGTTTTCTCGGTTGAGTTTATAGGTCGTGTTTCAGTTTCAGTGTAGAAAGGAAGAAGACAAAATAGTTAAAATTAAAAATAATAAAAAGGAATATGTTTTTTACGGAATAAAAAGAATATTATAAGACAAGTTTAATAGACAAATTATAGCTGTAATATTGAATTAGGATTTTTAAAGGATTTAAAAAAATTTGTGATAGAAAAATATTCAGTATGCAATTGAGATTTTAATGTAATAAAAATGTTGACATATTTAATTAGGATTAATTGGATTTTTTTTAATAAGTCGTAGAAATTTTAGTGATTTGTCATATGATATTCAAAATCTTACAAATTTTAATGTATTCTTTTCAAAAATGGATTTTTTATTTTATGGATTCTCATTTTTATTATTTCTTTCATTTAATTTTTATGTTGCTCTATCCACTCAACTTAATTCAACTATTCAACGGCTAACATTTAAATTAGACTCAAATCACTCTCGTAATTTTTTCATATTTTTTTGTCTCTATTATTTCTCTTCTACTCTCTTTCCATTATACGAATAAGATTATATATTTTTTTCATTTCTCCTCATTTCTATAAAAATATGTAGTTATGTTTTTACTCTTAACACATGTCAAAATGATATTTTTAAGAATTATTACAAAGATAATTTTAAATAATCAAATAATATTTTCACTTTTTATTAAGCAAACAACATTTTTTATAGCTAATAAATTAGTTGTTAGGTCATCTTAAGTATTAATATGATTTTTAACTTTACTTTAATCATGTTATATGTAATAAATAAAAAAATTAGTGGAGCCTGAATTTTTTAAATTACATCAATTTTGAGATTCATTTTTTTTTTTTTAACAATACAACCAAACCATTTATTAGTTATGAAAAATGTCAAATACAAGTTGAGATACAACTGAGGGGAGAAGATTTCATCCAAATACAATTAGGAGTATTGTAAGGGTTTGACATTGTCATTCTAGCTATACGATAAACCACTTCATTTCTTTTGATTGTCACAAGTTTCAATCTCACATATGTTAAAACATTCACTCAGTTTTGAGCATTCTCTTGCAAAGAATAGTCTATTTCTAAAAGCAAGAGTTTCCACCATTAAGACATTGTCATCTCCAATCACTTGAAATGAAGATACCCTTCTCATCCCTAATTGTCATGCCTAAGTCCCAACGACCATCACCTGAAAGATGAACATCCAGATTGAGTTTTAGACAATCCTTAGGGGGAGGAGGCCACCTTAATTGTTGCAATTGGTTGTTTAATCTGTTAATGTTGATTTCAAGTTCACGAACTATTTATAATTGTTGGAACTCATTTAGAGATTAGTCATTCTAACCTATATTTGTTTTGCCTATTTACAGTATTTCAAAATATGAGTTAAATGTAGGTGTGCGTGAAACTTCAATTTGAATATGATATATAATCGACTTAAAATAACATGAAACTAAAACTATTTTGTTATTAAAAGATTTTAAGAGTTATACAATTTTTGAAAAATCAATAATAATATATTAAAATAAAATGTTATTTAAAGCATTAAACGTTAAAAATAACTGAAATAAATGTATAAAATAAAATTCCAATATAAGACTCAATGATCTATCTATTTATCTTTATCACTATGTACTCTAACTTTGGGTAAACCTCTTGCAAATATTGTGTTTAGTCTCATGCAAGCATTGTGCCTATGTGGCACTTAAAAAAACTCATCGTTCTCTGTAATTTATTTACCACTCACCTTTTCATATTTTTGTGAATTATGTTTGTCCGTATAATTGAGTGATAGTAAAATTAATATATGTTTAATTGCAGTTTTGGTCCTCCAATTTTAACTGAATTGCGAAAGTAGTCCCCCCATTTTGTTTCTCCTCAGTTTTGGTCTTCCAAGCATAACTTTGGTTCAAAATTTCATGAAATTTCATTTTTTTGCATTTATTTAAGTCGCATCATGCCTCAAGATCTCATTTGCAACAATTGCACCTGAAATATATGATCATAAATGGTGTAGTACGACTTTAAAAAATGAAATTTCATCAAATTTTAGACTAAAATTCTGTTTGGGGACCAAAACTAAGGAGAAACAAAATGGGGGGACTACTTTCGTAATTCCGCTAAAATAGATGGACCAAAACTGCAATTAAGTCATTAAAATAAATAATAATGTCTTTCATAATTATTATTTGATAAAATAATTAAAATTATTTAATCATTACAATGTTAAGTTTGACTATTTGTAAATTTAATCCAAATAGCTATAAATTGTTAAAACAAAACATGATATATATGTATCATCA
>PGWS01037137.1:0-48213 GCA_002896235.1 Cicer reticulatum | reverse complement strand
AGAACCCGAAACACAATTTTAAATTTAGGAGAAGAATGTTTTAAAAGTCTCCCTCTCCTCGATCATCAGACATTTCGGGGGATGTTTCGTACACTGACTAAAATGTACCGAAATCGCGTAATTTTTAGAACAAGATATGGCTAGACTTTGGAAATGTTGAGTGGAACTGCAAAACACAGTTATTAAATTTAAAAGAAGAATTCGCTATAAAATCTCCTAGTCCGCGATTCATCTGGAACATTACGGCAATTATGATCGTACCACCGTTAAGAAAATGGACCGAAAATTCTTATTTTCGAACAAGTGATAGCTGGTGGTTGAAATCTAACGCAGAACCCGAACACTATATGAATTAGGAAAGAAGAATGCTATAAAGGTCTCCCGGTCCCTCGATTTCATCTGGACTTTTTCGCGATTTTCGTACAAACTCGAGCAAAAAGTGGAACAAAAATTCTGTATTTCATACCGAGTTGAATGGATAGGTGTTGAAAATCATGACGCGGAACCTAAAACACAGTTTTGTATTTTAATAGAAGAATGCTTTAAGTCCTCCTGTTCCTCGATATCTGGACTCTCAGTCCGTACAACCCAACAAAAATAAACCATCTGTACTTTCCGGAGCTATTTGAAATCGTACGCAGGAACCCGACAGTTATAAATGAGAAGAATATCTATAGTGTCCTTGCCCTCGACTAAGGACATCTCTATGATGGCTAGTGTTTGAAATCAGACGCGGAACTCGAAACACTTATGTAAATTTTGAGAAGAACTATAAGAGTCTCCTGGTCCTCAATTTCATCTGGCTATTTCGGGCAATTTTCGTACATCCGACAAAATGGTCCAAAATCTATATTTTTGGACCAGACGATGGCTCTGTTTAAAATCTGACGCGGAACCTGAACAATGGTTAATATATTAGGAGAAGAATTTATAAGGGTCTGCTAGTCCTCGATTTCATCTAGACTTTCAGGCGATTTTTGTACCTCTAAAAATGGACAAAATCTGTATTTTCATACCAGACGATGCTATGTTTAAAATCTGACGCAGAACCCAAAACACTATATAATTTGAAAGAATCTAATAGTCTCCCGGTCCTCGATTGTATCTGACGTTTCGGGAGATTCGTACCACCGACAAATACCACGAAAATCCGATTTTCGAACAAGACAATGGTTATTGACACGGAATCCAAAACATAGTTACAATTTAGGAGAAGATGCTATAAAAGTCTCTTGGTCCTCGATTTCATCTCGACTTTTCGGCGATTTCATAATACCGGACTAAAAACGGACCGAAATCTGTATTTTAACACATGAGGCTAGTGTTTGAAATCTGACAGGAACCTAAAACACAGTTGTAAATTTAAAAGAAGAATGCTATATGGGTCTCTCAGTCCTCGATTGCATCTAGAGTTTCCGGGCTATTTTCGTACCCCTCGACAAAAATGGACCAAAATCTATATTTTTGGACTAGACGATGGCTAGTGTTTGAAATCTGACGCGGAACCCGAAACACTGTTATATATTCAAGGAAATAATGCTAAAGCGTCTCTCGGTCCTCAATTTCATCTGGCTAGTCGACGAATTTCGTACAACCCGACGTATCGGACAAGGTGATAGTTAGGTATTGAAATCTGACACGGAACCTGAAAACACTGTTATATATAGGACAAGAATAAGGAGTTTCCTGGTCCTCAATTCATCTTGACTTTTCGGTCGACTTCGTACCACACGATAAAGAATGGACCGAAATCTATAATTTTTAACAGACATGGCTAGTGTTTGAAATCTGAGGCGGAATCCGCAACACAATTATATATTTAGGAGAAGAATGCTATAATAGTCTCCTTGTCGTCGACTTCATCTGGACATTTCAGGTGATTTTCGTACCACCCGACTAAAATGGACCGAAAACCGTATTTTTGAACAACATGATTAAATTTGACGCGGAAATCAAAACATAGTTATAAATTTTGGAGAAGAATACTATAAGGGTCTCCCGGTCCTCGATTTCATCTGGACTTTTCGGGCGATTTTTGTACCACCCTACAAAAATGGACAAATATCCGTATTTTCGAACAAGACGATGGCTAGTGTTTGAAATCTCACACGGAGCCCAATTATAAATTTAGAAGAAGAATGCTATAAAATTCTCCTGGTCCTCAATTTCAATTGGACATCGAGCGATTTTCATACCACCTACTAAAATGGACGAAATCCATATTTTTGAAACAACATGATGGCTAGTGTTTGAAAAATGACAAGGAACCAAAACACGGTTATAAATTGGGAAGAAGAATGCTATAAGGGTCTCTCGGTTCTCGATTGCATCTGGATTTTTCGGGCGATTTTCAGACCCCTCGACAAAAATGGACCGCAATCCGTATTTTCGAGCAAGACGATTGTAACGCCCCAAATTTTTGATCCAAAAATTACTTAAAAATATTAGTTTTATTTTAGAAACAACTATAATTTTTTTTAGAAGTATGTAACACACCAACACATGAATAAATGTCTTACAGTCATAACTTTTATTTTATAAACTATAAAATTGGATTAACAACGTGTTATTGATAAAAATCAAAACTCAAATTACGAATAACACGTATAAATATAAATTTTATTTCTTCTACTATAAAATTTCTCCGATTAATTGGTTTTTAGACATACAAATCAAGGTTAGCCGCTAAACACGTCACAAAAATCAACATAATCATCTTATCATAATTAAAATTAAAACTTTTCACCAATTCCTCCAAGACTCATATAGATTTCTTAAAAATCAAAACTTTGAAACGAAATAGCACAAAAATCAAACTTTAAATTAAAGACATCTTAAAAAAAATATTACTCATGAGATCATAATAAAAATCATAACTTTATAATTAAGTACACATAACGACACAAAAATAATAACTTTACATCAAATATATGACATCAAACATATTACTCATGTTATAATAATAAAAATCGAAATTTATATATTAAGTTTATCAAAGCAAACATATTACTCATAACACATAATATTATAGTTAAATTCTTTAAGGCAAACATAAATCAATATTTTTCTTTTAAGACATCAAGACATATATCAATATCTTACAAACTATTAATTTAATATCTAGCCTAACCTTGCATGGGGAAAAGCCCTTAACTTGGACGCTTTCCTTCCACGTAACACTATATAGCCCTCGAAAAATCTCATAAAGAAGAAGGAACAAAAGCTTAGAGCTTCCACAAGAAAGAGAGGTAATATGTGGGTGGTTGTTTAAGTGATTTGAAAATATTTGACATAAAGAAAATATAATGTTGCGAATAGAGACGTGAAGCTGATTAGAGAAAGAGAGTAATTTTTCTCATTGAGGTGAATTCACACATCAATAATGTATTCAATTGGAATAATATCATGCAATGACCCAACCGATGACATTAATTGACCATTCATGTACACTTATTCTATGCTTGTTACAACATTTGAGTGATGTAAAGTAGAAAAACACACGTTTTATAGCTTAAGATGCTATAACAATAAAATATAGGTGGATGATTAAATTTTGACCAAAATTGGACTTGGTCATGTTCACTCTAAAAAAATACTCTACTAGTTTTAATTAATTACTAAACAAAAACCCCAAAAATTAATTAATTATTTAATATAAATATACTTCATCAAAATAATTAAAATTAAAGGAACAATATCTTACTATTGTCACGCTAAATTAATTAAATAAAATATATAAATAAAACTAAGATTTCACTAATTCTATTATCTCCTTGGTTAAATACTTATTTGGTTTAAAATAAACTAATAAATGATATCAACTTTTATAAATTATAATTTAATAAATAATTCAAACTAATTTTTTCATCAATAAAATAAATTCAATTAAGACAAAATATCATGCAGGTCACGTATAAAAATAAAATCAACGTATCTAACCATCAATTTTCATGATTAATCGAAAAATAATCAAATAAATAAAATGCACAGTTGTCCACGTACAAATAATTATGCCATAAACTGTTCTAATGTAATTGTCACACCAAAACAATTAATAAAAATAAAGGTTTATAATTATCAAGTAATAATAGGAGTTGTAAATTTTAATTTAATTTCTTTATGGTAGATAAAATTATTAATTAAATAATAAATTACGAAAATACTAATAAAACTCTCCTGGTCCTCGACTTTATCTAGACATTTCAGGCATTTTCGTACCACCCGACTAAATTGGACCGATATCCGTATTTTTGAAACAAGATGATGGCCAGTGTTTGAAATCTGACGCATAACCGAAATCACAGTTATAAATTTTAGAAGAAGAATGGTATAAGGGTCTCTCAACCCTCGATTGCATCTGAACCTATCGGGCGATTTTTCGTACCCCTCGAGACAAAATAGACCAAAATCTGTATTTTCGAACCACATGATGGCTAGTGTTTAAAATCTGACGCAGAACCCAAAATACTGTTATAATTTGTTAGAGAAGAATGCTATAGAGTCACCTGTCCTCGCATTTCATCTGGACTTTTCGGCGATTTAGTACAAACCTACTAAATGGATCGAAATCTGTATTTTCGAACATTTGATGATGGCTAGTTTTTGAAATCTGACGCGGAACCTGAAACATGTTTTATATTTAGGAGAAGAATGATATAAGGGTCTCCCAATCCTCGATTTCATCTGGACTTTGCGGGCAATTTTCGTACCACCCAACTAAAATGGACTAAAATCTATCATTCGGACCAGACGATGGCTAGTGTTTAAAATCTGACACGGAACCCGAAACTCTATAATATAGGAGAAGAATGCTATAAGGGTCTCCCGGTCCTCGATTTCATCGGGCGATTTTCCTACCACACAAAAAAAATGGACCGAAATCCGTATTTTCGAACAACATGATGGCGAGTGCTTGAAATCTGACACGAAATCCAAAACATAGTTATAAATCTAGGAGAAGAATGCTATAAAAGTCTCTTGGTCCTCGACTTCATCTGGACATTTCAAGCGATTTACGTACCCCCCGACTAAAATGGACCAAAATTCGTATTTTCGAACAAGATGATGCCAGTGTTTGAAATCTACGCGACACCCGAAACACAGTTTTAAATTTAGAAAAAGAATGCTATACGGGTCTCTCGGTCCTCGATTCTTCTAGACTATTCGGGCGATTATCGTACACACCCGACAAAAATGGACCAAATTCGTATTTTCGAACAAGATGGTGGCTAGTGTTTGAAATCTGACGCCAAAACCTGAAACTCAAGTATAAATTTAAGAGAAGAATTCTATAATAGTCTTCTGGTCCTTGATTTTATCTGGACTTTTCAGGCAATTTTCGTACCACTTGATGAAAACGGACTCACATCGGTATTTTCGAGCAAGATAATGGCTAGTGTTTGAAATCTGATGCAGAACCTGAAACACTGTTATTAATTTAGAAGAAGAATTCTATAAAGGGTCTCCCGGTCCTCGATTTCATTCTAGTGACATTTCAGACGATTATTCTGTACCCCTGGACAATAATTTGTATGTTTCGGACCAAACGAAAGGCTAGTGTTTAAAAATCTGATGCGAACCCGGAACACTCTATTATATATTTAGGAGAAGAATTCTATAAGGGTCTCTCGGTCATCGAATTTATCTGGACATTTCGGGCGATTTTCGTACTACCCGACTAAAGTGGACCGGAATCCGTCTATTCGAACAACATGATGACAAGTGTTTGAAATCTGACGCGAAACCCTATACATAGTTATAAATTTAAAAGAGGAATGTTATATGGGTCTCTTTGTCCCCGATTTCATCTAGACTTTTCAGGCGATTTTTGTACCCCTCAACAAAATTGGACCGAAATTTGTATTTTCGGACCAGACGAGGCTAGGTTTAAAATCTGACGCCGGACCCGAAAACTGTTTATATATTTAGCAGGAAGGAATGCTATAGGGTCTTCGGTCTCCAATTTCATTTTGACTTTTTCTGGCGATTTTCGTACCAACCGACAAAATGGAACGAAATCCGTATTTTCGAACACATTGTAGTAGTGTTGAAATCTGCGCGGAAAAAACCCGGAACATAGTTATTAAATTAAGGAGAAGAATGCTATAAAAGTCTCCTGGTCCTCGATTTCTTCTAGACATTTCGAGAAATTTTCGTACACCCGTAGAATGGACCGAAATCCGTTTTTCGGACAAAAGATGGCTAGTTTTTTTGAATCTGCACGGATCCCGAACACAATTTATAAATTAGATGAAGAATGCTATAAGGTCTCTTGGTCCTCTGATTTTATCTGAACTTTTTGGGCGATTTTTCGTACCCGTCGACAAAAATGGACCAAAATCCGTATTTTCGGACCGGACGATGGCTGGGTTTTAAATTTGACGCGGAACCGGAACACTGGTTATTATTTTGGAGAAGAATGCTATAAGGGGCTACCGGTCCTCGATTTCACTTGGACTTTTTGGGCTATTTTCTTAAAAACCATAGAAAAATAGACCAAAATCTGTATTTTCGGACCAGATGATGGCTAGTGTTTGAAATTTAACGCGGAACTCGAAACACAATTATAAATTTTGAGGAAGAATGCTATAACTGTCTCCCGGTCCTTGATTTCATATGGACTTTTCGGGCGATTTTCGTACCACCCGACAAAAATGGACCAAAATCCGTATTTTCGAACAATACGATGACTAGTGTTTGAAATCTGATGCGGAACCCAAAACACAGTTATAAATTTATGAGAAGAATGTTATAAAAGTCTCCTGGTCCGGGATTTCATCTGGACATTTCAGGCGATTTTCGTACCAACCGACTTAAATGGATTGAAATCCTTATTTCTGAAAATTATGATGGCTAGTTTTTATAATCTGACTCGAAACCTGAAACACTGTTATAAATTTTTGAGAAGAATGCTATAAGAGTCTCCTGGTCCTCGATTTTATGTGGACATTTCGGGTGATTTTCGTACCACTTGACAAAAATGGATTGAAATCCGTATTTTCGAACAAGATGATGGCTAGTGTTTGAAATCTGACGCGAAACCCGAAACATTGTTAAAATTTAAGAGAAGAATGTTATAACGGTCTCTCGGTCCTTGATTTCATCTGACTTTTTAGGGCGATTTTTGTACCCCTTGACAAATATGGACTAAAATCTGTATTTTCAGAACAGATTAGGAGAAGAAACTATGTTATATATTTAGGAGAAGAATGTTATAAGGGTCTCCCGGTCCTCGATTTCATCTGGACTTTTCGGGCAATTTTCGTACCACCCGTAAAAAATGGATTGAAATCCGTATTTTGAACAAGACGATGGATAGTGTTTGAAATCTAACATGGAACCCGAAACACATTTATAAATTTTGAAGAAGAATGCTATAAGGGTCTCTCGGTCCTCGATTTTATCTTGACTTTTCGGGCGATTTTCGTACCCCTCGACAAAAATGGACCAAAATATATTTTTTCGGACCAGATGGTGGCTATTGCTCGAAATCAGACACGGAACCTAAAATACTATTATATATTTAAGAGAAGAATGCTATAAGGGTCTCCCGATCCTTGATTACATCTGGACTTTTAGGGCGATTTTCGGACCAAACAATGGCCAGTGTTTAAAATTTAATGCGGAACCTGACACACAATTATAAATTTGGGAGAAGAATACTATAAAGGTCACCCGGTCCTCGATTTCATCTGAAGTTTTTAGGCGATTTTCGTACCACCTGACACAAATGGACTAAAATCCGTATTTTCGAATAAGACGATGGCTAGTGTTTGAAATCTGACACGGAACCCGAAACACAATTATAAATTTAGGAGAAGAGTGCAGTAAAAGTCAGGTGGTCCTCGATTTCATCTAGACATTTCGTGCGATTTTCTTACCACCCTTAAAAAATGGACCAAAATCCGTATTTTTGAACAAGATGATGGCTAGTATTTGAAATCTGACGCGGAACCCGAAAGACAATTATAAATTTAGGAGAAGAATGCTATAAAATTCTACTGGTCCTCGATTTCATCTTAACATTTCAGGTGATTTTTGTAGCAGCAAACAAAAAGGATTGAAATCTATGTTTTAGAATAAGATGATCGCTAGTCTTTGAAATCTGACGTGGAACCAGAAACATTGACACAAATGGACTAAAGTCCGTATTTTCGAACAAGATGACGGCTTAAATTTGAAATTTGACGCGGAACACGAAACACAGTTATAAATTTAGAAGAAGAATGCTATAAGGGTTTCTCGATCCTCGATTTTCATCTAGACTTTTCGAGTGATTTTCGTACTCCTCGAAGAAAATAGACCAAAATCTGGATTTACAGACCAAACGATGATTAGTATTTGATATCTGACGCGGAACCCGAAAACTCTATTATATATTTAGGAAAGGAATGTTATAAGGGTCTCCCGGTCCTCAATTTCATCTAGACTTTTCAGGCGATTTTTGTACAACTGACAAAAATTGACCGAAATCCGTGTTTTCGAAAAAGACGATGGCTAGTGGTTGAAATTTGATTAGGAACTCGAAACACAGTAAAAATTTGGAGAAGAATGCTATAAGGGTCTCCCGATCCTCGATTTCATATGGACTTTTCAGGTGATTTTCGTACAACTTGACAAAAAGAGACAACAATCCGTGTTTTCGAACAAGACGATGGTTAATGGTTGAAATATGCAAAACACAGTTATAAATTTAGGAGAAGAATACTATAAGGGTCTCTCGGTCCTTGATTTCATCTGGACATTTCGGGCGATTTTCGTACCACCGGACCAAAATAGACCGAAATCTGTATGTTTGGACCAGACGATGGCTATTGTTTGACATTTGACGCGGAACCTGAAACACTGTTATATATTTAGGAGAAGAATGATATAACAGTCTCCGAGTCCTCGATTTCATCTGGACATTTCGGGCGATTTCGCACCACCTGAAAAAAATAAACCAAAATCCATAATTCGAATAAGACTATGGTAGTGTGTGAAATCTGATGCAGAACCCGAAACACGGTTTTAAATTTAAGGAGAATAATGTTTTAAAAGTCTCCTGCTCGATTTCAACTGGACATATCAGGGGTTTTCGTACCACTTGACTAAAATGTACCGAAATTCGTATTTTAGAACAAGATGATGGCTAGTCTTTGAAATGTGACGTGGAAACCGAAACACAATTATAAATTTAAAAGAAGAATGCTATAAAAGTCTCATAGTCCTCGATTTCATCTCCACATTTCGGGCAATTTTCGTACCACCCGAAGTAAATGGACCGAAATACGTATTTTCGAACAAGATGATATTTGGTGGTTGAAATCTGACGTAGAACCCGAAACACTATTATATAATTAGGAGAAGAATGCTTTAAGGGTCTCTCGAACAAGATGGACTGAAATCCGTATTTTCGAACAAGATGATGGCTTGTGATTGAAATCGGACGCAGAACCTGAAAAACGGATATAAAATTAGGAGAAGAATGGTATAAAAGTCTCTTGGTCCTCGATTTCATCTGGACTTTTCGAGCGGTTTTCATACCACCTCTCTAAAATGGACCGAAATCCGTATTTTCGAACAAGATGATGACTAGTGTTTGAAATATGACGTAGAACTCGAACAAGATGATTGCTAGTGTTGGAAATCTGACGCGGAACTTGAGACACTGATATAAATTTTTGAGAAGAATGCTATAAGAGTCTCCTGGTCTTCAATTTCATCTGGACATTTCGGGCAATTTTCGTACCACCGGAAAAAAAATAGACCAAAATCCGTAATTTCGAATAAGACGATGGGTAGTGTGTGAAATCTGATGCAGAACCCAAAACACAGTTTTATATTTAGGAGAAGAATGTTTTAAAAGTTTCTTGCTTCTCGATTTCATCTAGCCATTTCGGGCGTTTTCGTACCACTTGACTAAAATGTACCGAAATCCGTATTTTAGAACAAGATGATGGCTAGTCTTTGAAATGTGACGTGGAACCCGAATAAGATGATAGGTTGTGTGAGAAATCTGATGCAGAACCCTGAACACAGTTTAAAATTTAGGAGAAGAATGTTTTAAAAGTCACCTGCTCCTCGATTTCATCTGGACATTTCGGGCGTTTTCGTACCACTTGACTAAAATGTACCGAAATCTGTATTTTAGAACAAGATGATGGCTAGTCTTTGAAATGTGACGTGGAACCCGAAACAAAATTATAAATTTAAAAGAAGAATGCTATAAAAGTCTCTTGGTCCTCGATTTCATCTGCACATTTTGGGCGATTTTCGTACCACTCGACTAAAATGGACCGAAATCTGTACTTTCGGACCAGACGATGGCTATTGTTTGACATTTGACGTGGAACCTGAAACACGGTTATATATTTAGGAGAAGAATGCTATAAGGGTCTCCTAGTCTTGGATTTCATGTAGACTTTTCGGGCGATTTTCGCAGCACCCGAAAATAATACACCAAAATCCGTAATTTCGAATAAGACGATGGGTAGTGTGTGAAATCTGATGCAGAACCCGAAACACAGTTTTAAATTTAGGAGAAGAATGTTTTAAAAGTCTCCTGCTCCTCGATTTCATCTAGACATTTCGGACGTTTTTGTACCACTTGACTAAAATTTACCGAAATCCGTATTTTAGAACAAGATGATGTCTAGTCTTTGAAATGTGACGTGGAACCCGTAACACAGTTATAAATTTAAAAGAAGAATGCTATAAAAGTCTCATAGTCCTCGATTTCATCTTTACATTTCTGGCAATTTTCGTAACCCCCGAAGAAAATGGACCTAAATTTATATTTTCAAACAAGATGATAATTGGTGGTTGAAATCTGACGCAGAACCCGAAACACTATTATATAATTAGGAGAAGAATGCTATAAAGGTCTCTCGATGATCGACTATAACTAGACTTTTCGGGCGATTTTCGTACCCCTCGACAAAAATAGACCAAAATATGTATTTTCGGACCAAACGATGGCTAGTGTTTGACATTTGATGCGGAACCCAACCCACAGTCAGGTGATTTTCGTAGGACTTGAAAAAAATTGACCGAAATATGACGCTAAACTTGAAACACATTATAAATTTAGGAGTAGAATACTATAAGGGTTTTCGAACGACCCGACAAAAATGGACCAAATTCGTATTTTCGAACAAATTGACGGCTAGTGTTTTAAATCTGACGCGGAACTCGAGATAAAGTTATAAATTTAGAAAAAGAAGGCTATAAGGGTTTCTCGATCCTCGATTTCATCGATTTTCGTACTCCTCCTAAAAAATAGACCAAAATCTTGATTTACAGACCAAACGATGGTTAGTATTTGATATCTGACGCGGAACCCGAAAATCTATTATATATTTAGGAAAAGAATGCTATAAGGGTCTCCCGGTCCTCAATTTCATCTAGACTTTTCATGCGATTTTTGTACAACTTGACAAAAATTGACCGAAATCCGTGTTTTCGAAAAAGACGATGGCTAGTGGTTGAAATTTGATGAGGAACTCGAAACACAGTTAAACTTTTGGAGAAGAATACTATAAGGGTCTCCCGGTCCTCGATTTCATTTGGAGTTTTCAGGTGATTTTCGGACAACTAGAAAAAAATTGACAATAATCGGTGTTTTCGAACAAGACGATGGTTAATGGTTGAAATATGCAAAACACAATTATAAATTTAGTAGAAGAATGCTATAAAAGTCTCTTCGTCCTCGATTTCATTTGCACATTTTGGGTGATTTTCGTACCACTCGACTAAAATGGACCGAAATCTGTATTTTCGGACCAGACGATGGCTATTGTTTTACATTTGACGCGGAACCTGAAACACTGTAATATATTTAGGATAAGAATGCTATAAGAGTCTCCTAGTCTTCGATTTAATCTGGACAATTCGGGAGATTTTCGCACCACCCGAAAAAAATAGACCAAAATCCGTAATTTCGAATAAGACGATGGGTAGTGTGTGAAATATGATGCAGAACCCAAAACACAGTTTTAAATTTAGGAGAAGAATGTTTTAAAAGTCTCCTCCTCGATTTCAACTAGACATTTCGGGCGTTTTCGTACCACTTTACTAAAATGTACCGAAACCCGTATTTTCGAACAAGATGATGGTTAGTCTTTGAAATGTGACGTGGAACCCGAAACACAGTTATAAATTTAAATGAAGAATGCTATAAAAGTATCATAGTCCTCAAGATGATAGTTGGTGGTTGAAATCTGACGTAGAACCCGAAACACTATTATATAATTAGGAGAAGAATGCTATAAGGGTCTCCAGGTCATCGATTTCGTCTGGACTTTTCGTGCGTTTTTCGTACAACCCGACAAAAATGGATAAAAATCTGTTTTATCGGACCAGACGATGGATAGTGTTTGAAATCTGACGCGGAACCTGAAACACTGTTATATATTAGGAGAAGAATGCTTTAAGGGTCTCTCGGTCCTCGATTTCTTCTTGACTTTTCGGGCGACTTTCGTACCACCCAACAAAAATGGACTGAAATTCGTATTTTCAAACAAGATGATGGCTAGTGTTTGAAATCGAATGTGGAACCCGAAAAACGGTTATAAATTTAGGAGAAGAATGGTATAAAAGTCTTCTGGTCCTCGATTTCATCTCGAATTTTCGAGTGATTTTTATACCACCTGACTAAAATTGACCGAAATCCATATTTTCGAACAAGATGATGGCTAGTGTTTGAAATATGATGCAGAACCCGAAACACGGTTATAAATTTAGTAGAAGAATGCTATAAAAGTCTCCTGGTCCTCGATTTCATCTGCACATTTTGGACGATTTTCGTACCACCCGACTAAAATGGTTCGAAATCCGTATTTTCTAACAAGATGATGGCTAGTGTTGGAAATCTGACGCGGAACTTGAAACACTAATATAAATTTTTGAGAAGAATGCTATAAGAGTCTCCTGGTCTTCGATTCCCTCTGGACATTTCGGGTAATTTTCGTACCACCCGAAAAAAATAGACCAAAATCCGTAATTTTGAATAAGATGATGGGTTGTGTGAGAAATCTGATGCAGAACCCCAAACACAGTTTTAAATTTAGGAGAAGAATGTTTTAAAAGTTACCTGCTCCTCGATTTCATATGGACATTTCGGGCGTTTTCGTACCACTTGACTAAAATGTACCGAAATCCGTATTTTAGAAACAAGATTGATGGCTAGTCTTTGAAATGTGACGTGGAATGATAGAACACAGTTATAAATTTAAAAGAAGAATGCTATAACAAGTCCCCTAGTCCTCGATTTCATCTCCACATTTCGTGTAATTTTCGTACCACCCGAAGTAAATGGACCCAAATTCGTATTTTCGAACAAGATGATAGTTGTTGGTTGAAATCTGACGCAGAACCCGAAACACTATTATATATTAAGGAGAAGAATGCTATAAGGGTCTCCCTGTCCTCGATTTCATATGACTTTTCGGGCGATTTTTGTATAACTCGACAAAAATGGACAAAAATCTGTATTTTCGGACTATACGATGGATACTGTTTGAAATCTGACATGGAACCTGAAACACTGTTATATATTTAGGAGAAGAATGCCTTAAGGGTCTCCCGGTCCTCGATTTCTTCTGGGCTTTTCGCGCGATTTTCGTACCACCCGACAAAAATGGACCGAAATTCGTATTTTCGAATAGGATGATGGCTAGTGTTTGAAATCTGATTTGGAACCCGAAACACAGTTATAAATTTTTGAGAAGAATGCTATAAGAGTCTCCTGGACCTCGATTTCATCTGGACATTTCGGGCAATTTTCGTAACACCCGAACAAAATGGACCGAAATCCGTATTTTCAAACAAGATGATGGCTAGTGTTCGAAATATGATGTGGAACGCGAAACACAATTATAAATTTAGAAATAGAATGTTAGAAGGGTCTCTCCGTCCTGGATTTTATCTGGACTTTTCAGGCAATTTTCGTACCCTTGACAAAAATGGACCAAAATATATATTTTTGGAACAGACGATGGCTAGTGTTTGAAATCTGACGGAGAACCGGAAACACTATGATATATTTAGGAGAAGAATGCTATAAAGGTCTCTCATTCATCGATTTCATCTCAACTTTTCGGGCGATTTTCGTAACACCTGAAAAAAGGGACCAAAATCTGTATTTTCGAACAAGATGATGGTTAGTGTTTGAATTCTGACGCAGAACGCGTTACACAGTTATAAATTTAGGAGAAGAATTCTGTAAAAGTCTCCTAGTCCTTGATTTCATCTGGACATTTCGGGCGATTTCCATACCACCCGAAGAAAATCGACTGAAATCCGTATTTTCGAACAAGATGATGGCTAGTGTTTGAAATCGGACGCGGAACCCGAAAAACAGTTATAAATATAGGAGAAGAATGGTATAAAAGTTTCCTGGTCCTCAATTTCATCTGGAATTTTCCAGCGAATTTCATACCACCTGACTAAAATGGACCGAAATCCGTATTTTCGAACAAGACGATGGCTAGTGTTTGAATTATGACCCGGAACCCGAAACACGATTATAAATTTAGTAGAAGAATGCTATAAAAGCCTCTTGGTCCTCGATTTCATCTGCACATTTTGGGCGATTTTCGTACCACTCGACTAAAATGGACCGAAATCTGTATTTTCGGACCAGACGATGGCTATTGTTTGACATTTGACGCGGAACCTGAAACACTGCTATATATTTAGGAGAAGAATGCTATAAGGGTCTCCTAGTCTTGGATTTCATGTAGAATTTTCGGCCGATTTTCGCACCACCTGAAAAAAATAGACCAAAATCCGTAATTTCGAATAAGACGATGTGTAGTGTGTGAAATCTGATGCAGAACCCGAAACACAATTTTAAATTTAGGAGAAGAATGTTTTAAAAGTCTCATGCTCCTCGATTACATCTAGACATTTCGGGCGTTTTCGTACCACTTGACTAAAATGTACCGAAATCCGTATTTTAGAACAAGATGATGTCTAGTCTTTGAAATGTGACGTGGAACCCGTAACACAGTTATAAATTTAAAAGAAGAATGCTATAAAAGTCTCCTAGTCCTCGATTTCATCTCCACATTTCGGGCAACTTTCGTACCATCCGAAGAAAATGGACCTAAATTTGTATTTTCGAACAAGATGATAATTGGTGGTTGAAATCTGACGTAGAACCCGAAACACTATTATATAATTAGGAGAAGAATGCTATAAAGGTCTCCAGGTCCTCGATTTCGTCTGGACTTTTCGTGCGTTTTTCGTACAACCCGACAAAAATGGATAAAAATCTGTTTTATCGGACCAGACGATGGATAGTGTTTGAAATCTGACGCGGAACCTGAAACACTGTTATATATTTAGGAGAAGAATGCTTTAAGGGTCTCTCGGTCCTCGATTTCTTCTTGACTTTTCGGGCGACTTTCGTACCACCCAACAAAAATGGACTGAAATCCGTATTTTCAAACAAGATGATGGCTAGTGTTTGAAATCAGATGTGGAACCCGAAAAACGGTTATAAATTTAAGAGAAGAATGGTATAAAAGTCTCCTGGTCCTCGATTTCATCCGTATTTATACACGACTTTCGAACAAGATGATAGCTAGTGTTTGAAATATGACGCAGAACCCGAAACACGGTTATAAATTTAGTAGAAGAATGCTATAAAAGTCTCCTGGTCCTCGATTTCATCTGCACATCTTGGACGATTTTCGTACCACCCGACTAAAATGGACCGAAATCCGTATTTTCTAACAAGATGATGGCTAGTGTTGGAAATCTGACGCGAAACTTGAAACACTAATATAAATTTTTGAGAAGAATGTTGTAAGAGTCTCCTGGTCTTCGATTCCCTCTGGACATTTCGGGTAATTTTCGTACCACCCGAAAAAAATAGACCAAAATCCGTAATTTTCGAATAAGATGATGGGTTGTGTGAGAAATCTTATGTAGAACCCCAAACACAGTTTTAAATTTAGGAGAAGAATGTTTTTAAAAGTCACCTGCTCCTCGATTTCATATGGACATTTCGGGCGTTTTCGTACCACTTGACTAAAATGTACCGACATCCGTATTTTAGAACAAGATGATGGCTAGTCTTTAAAATGTGACGTGGAACCCGAAACACAGTTATAAATTTAAATATCAGAATGTTATCAGTTCTTTAAGAAATTAAATCAATTTCATACACACAGCGGAATTTAAATTGTGGCATACAAGATTAGCAAGTTTTATTAGATTGATATGAGATTAATCAAGATGCATACAAGTCAAATTATCAGATTAAACACTATTACTTAACACAGAATATGTTTAACATGCATCTAATATTAATCACATATACAGATATATCAAGATAGAAAATTAAAGGAGTTAAGGGTTATTGAAGATTGCACACAAGAATTTATACTGGTTCAGTTGTCAACTTGACAACCTACATCCAGTCCTGAAAAATCCAAACGGATTTCAGATTTTCTTCTCCAATAGAAAGAATCAATTACAGATTGTCCAGTTTCCTCCCCGAAACCTATCTATCTTAATGATCTCTTTCCTATTGATCACCCTCTGATCCTTGTAGATACTCAGCAATCTAACACAGAATCAAAGTACGACTCTTTCTTGTTGAACACTCTTCACCCAAGAAAGTAGCCACCAGTTTCTAGCTGGCTTTTCTAGCTTTCGTTTTTGTTTCAAAGAATTATTACAAACAGATTAAAGGAAGAACAAAAAGTAGTCTTCAATCTTGGTCAATATGGCTTCTCACAATTCTGGATATTCAAAGATTGTTTATGAGAACCCTTGTCTTTCAAGATCACTTTTCCAGCTATCTTATTGATTGTTGATAATCTCTTTTGCTGTGATCTGAAAAAAGTAATCTCAGTGTATTAACCAAGTGTTATTGAGAGTTCTTTTGTATATCAAGAATATTCAAAGTGTATTTCAGATTATTATTGAAAGAATGATTGAAGACAGTTTATATAGTTTCTGAAAAACATATTAATCAATCGATTCACCAATCGATTTCTTAAAGTGATAAAACCAGTCTAATCGATTTGCCAATCGATTATCGTGTGTCTTGTTTTTCTTGAATCTTGAAACTATATAAGCCAATCGATTTACCCAATCGATTCTTTAAACAACATTTTTCAGTGATTATGTTAAGACTGATATGCATCGATTTCGTAATCGATTGCAGATGTTATGTTCAAACTGAAACACATATCAATCGATTTCGTAATCGATTTATTAAGTCTTCATAATCGATTAACAAATACTTACAATCGATTTGGTCACAAGCTCAGAGTTCACTGGGTTTTCAAAAGTTCTGTCAATCAATTTGCCAATCGATTGTGTTTAAGTCAGTGACTCAGCTATTTTGATGTTAATCGACGTGCCAATCGATTTGTATGTATTTGTCTGAAAATGTTCTTACCTGGGATTTAGTTCAATCGATTTTCCAATCGATTGCAACCAAATTTAACTCGATTGAAATTTTACAACATAGATTGTCCAATCGATTTGCATGTCACAGGAAAAGTTATTTTGCAAGTGATATTTAAGCAATCGATTTGCCAATCGATTACCCTTAAAACTGGGGTATCACTGTGACTTGTCCAATCGATTTCCCAATCGATTTATTCAATCAGGTTTACTTTGTGAAATGTATAATCGATTGCCAAATCGATTACCCTCAAAACTGGGGTGCTACTGACTTGTGCAATTTTCATTTCTAATTTAGTCAGTCGATTGCCCAATCGATTATAACAACACAAACCAGTTGTGTTTCCTTACACCCTTGTTATGAAATCGATTTCCCAATCGATTTGCTTCAGTCAAAAATCAACTTTTGTTGATTTCTTGTGTTCCAAGCAACCTGTTCCAAGTGTGTAGGATTTGATTGTTGTTCCTGAATCTTGCTCAATTCAAATATTGATTTATCATATAGTGTATGAACATTGTTGATTTGTTAAATTATGTCAAAATTAGGAATCAAAGGATTAAATCCAACAGAATGCTATAAGGGTCTCCCTGTCCTCGATTTCATATGGACTTTCGGGCGATTTTCGTACAAAAATACAAAAATCTGTATTTGTCAGACTAGACTATCGATAGTGTTTGAAATCAGCATGGAACCCGAAAACGGTTATAAATTTAGGAGAAGAATGCTATAAAAGTCTCTTGGTCCTCGATTTCATCTAGACTTTTCGAGCGATTTTCATATCACCTGACTAAAATGGACCAAAATCTGACGTAGAACCTGAAACACTATTATATAATTAGGAGAAGAATGCCTATAAAGGTCTCCAAGTCCTCCATTTCATCTGGACCTTTCGGGCGATTTTTGTACAACCCTGACAAAAAATTGACAAAAATCTGTATTTTGGACCAGACGATGGATAGTGTTTGAAATCTGACGCGGAACCTAAAACACTGTTATATATTAGGAGGAAGAATGCTTTAATGGTCTCTCGGTCCTCGGTTTCTTCTGGACTTTTCGGGCGACTTTCGTACCACCCGACAAAATGGACCGAAATCCGTATTTTCGGACCAGACGATCGATAGTGTTTGAAATCAGCATGGAACCCGAAAACGGTTATAAATATAGGAGAAGAATGCTATAAAAGTCTCCTGGTCCTCGATTTCCTCTGGACTTTTTGAGCGATTTTCATATCACCTGACTAAAATGGACCGAAATCCGTATTTTCGAACAAGATGATGGCTAGTGTTTCAAATATGACGAGGAACCCGAAACATGGTTATAAATTTAGTAGAAGAATGCTATAAAAGTCTCCTAGTCCTCGATTTCATCTGCACATTTTGGGCGATTTTCGTACCACCCAACTAAAATGGACCGAAATCCGTATTTTCTACCAAGGTGATGGCTAGTGTTGGAAATCTGATGTGGAGCCTGAACATTGATATAAAATATTTGAGAAGAATGCTATAAGAGTCTCTTGGTCCTCGATTTCATCTAGACATTTCCGGCAATTTTCGTACCACCAGAACAAAATGGATCGAATTCTGTATTTTCGAACAAGATGATGGCTAGTGTTCGAAATCTGATGTGGAACGCGAAACACAATTATAAATTTAGAAATAGAATGTTATAAGGGTCTCTCCGTCCTCGATTTTATCTGGACTTTTCAGGCAATTTTCGTACCCTTGACAAAAATGGACCAAAATATATATTTTTGGAACAGACGATGGCTAGTGTTTGAAATCTGACGGAGAACCCGAAACACTATTATATATTTAGGAGAAGAATGCTATAAAGGTCACTCAGTCATCGATTTCATCTCAACTTTTCGGGCGATTTTCGTAACACCTGACAAAAATGGACCAAAATCTGTATTTTCGAACAAGATGATGGTTAGTGTTTCAATTCTGACGCAGAACCCGTTACACAGTTATCTTAATTAGAAGAAGAATCTATAAAAGTCTCCTGGTCCTTGATTTCATCTGGACATTTCGGGCGATTTTCATACCACCCGAAAAAAATCGACTGAAATCCGTATTTTCGAACAAGATGATGGCTAGTGTTTGAAATCGGACGCGGAACCCGAAAAACAATTATAAATTTAGGAGAAGAATGGTATAAAAGTCTCATGGTCCTCGAGTTTCATCTGGACTTTTTCCAGCAATATCATACAACCTGACTTAAAATGGACCGAAATCCGTATTTTCGAACAAGATGATGGCTAGTGTTGAAATATGACCAGGAACCTGGGAACACGGTTATAAATTTAGGAGAAGAATGCTATAAAAGCTCTTGGTCCTCGATTTCATCTGCACATTTTTGGGCGATTTTCGTACACTGCGACTTAAATGGACTGAAATCTGTATTTCGGACCAAACGATGGCTATTGTTTGACATTTGACGCGGAACCTGAAACACTATTATATATTTAGGAGAAGAATGCTATAAGGTCTCCTAGTCTTGATTTCATGACAGAATTTTTGGGCGATTTTGAACCACCACCCAAAAAATAGACCAAAATCCGTAATTTCGATTAAGACGATGGCTAGTGTGTGAAATCTGATGCAGGAACCCGAATCACAGTTTTTAAGCATTTAGGAGAAGAAAGTTTTAAAAGTCTCATGCTCCACGATTTCATCTGGACATTTCGGCGTTTTGTACCACTTGACTAAAATGTACCGAAATTCGAATTTTAGAACAAGATGATGTCTAGTCTTTGAAATGTGGCGTGGAACCCGTAACACAGTTATAAATTTGAAAGAAGAATGCTATAAAAGTCTCCTAGTCCTCGATTTCATCTCCACATTTCGGGCAATTTTCGTACCACCCGAAAGAAAATGGACCTAAATTTCATATTTTCGAACAAGATGATAATGGTGGTTGAAATCTGACGTAGAACCCAAACACTATTATATAATTAGGAGAAGAATGCTATAAAGGTCTCCAAGTCCTCCATTTCATCTGGACTTTCGGGCGATTTTCGTACAAACTGACACAATGGACCAAAATCTGTATTTTCGGACCAGATGATGGATAGTGTTTGAAAATCTGACGCGGAATCTGGAACACTTTATATTTAGGAGAAGAATGCTTTAAGATGGTCTCGGTTTCTTCTGGACTTTTCGGGCGACCATCGTACCATCCCGACAAAAATGGACCGAAATCCGTATTTTCGGACCAGACGATCGAAAAGTGTTGAAATCAGCATGGAACCCGAAAACGGTTATAAATTTAGGAGAAGAATGCTATAAGTCTGCCTGGTCCTCGATTTCATCTGGAATTTTCGAGCGATTTTCATATAACCTGACTAAAATGGACCGAAATCCGTGTTTTCGAACAAGATGATGGCCTAGTGTTTGAAATATGACAAGGAAACCCGAACACGGTTATAAATTTAGTAGAAGAACGCCTATAAAAGTCTCCTAGTCCTCGATTTCATCTACACATTTTGGGCGATTTTCGTACCACCCAACTAAAATGGAGCGAAATCCGTATTTTCTAACAAGATGATGGCTAGTGTTGGAAATTCTGATGTGGAACCTGAAACATTGATAATAAATTTTGAGAAGAATGCTATAAGAGTCTCCTGGTCCTCGATTTCATCTGGACATTTCCGGCAATTTTCGTACCACTAGAACAAAATGGACCGAATTCCGTATTTTCGAACAAGATGATGGTTAGTGTTTGAATTCTGACGCAGAACCCGTTACACAGTTATAAATTTAGGAGAAGAATTCTATAAAAGTCTCCTAGTCCTTGATTTCATCTGGACATTTCGGCGATTTTCATACCACCCGAAGAAAATCGACTGAAATCCGTATTTTCGAACAAGATGATGGCTAGTTTTTTGAAATCGGACGCCGAACCCGAAAAACAGGTATAAATTTAGGAGAAGAATGGTATAAAAAGTCTCTGGTCCTCGATTTCTCAATCTGGACTTTTCCAGCGATTTTCACAATAACTGGACTAAATCTGGACGAAATCCGTATTTTCGAACAAGATGATGGCTGTGTTTGAAATATGACCCGAAACCCGAAACACGGTTATAAATTTAGTAGAAGAATGCTATAAAAGTCTCTTGGTCCTCGATTTCATCTGCACTGTTTTGGTTCGATTTTCGTACCACTTGACAAAATGGACTGAAATCTGTATTTTCGGACCAAAACGTGGCTAGATGTTTGACATTTGACGCGGAACCTAAACTGTTTATATATTTAGGAGAAGAATTGCATAAGGGTCTCCCTAGTCTTCATTTCATACTACTTTTGGGAGATTTTTGCACCACCCGAAAAAAAAAAGACCAAAATCCGTCTTATTCGATACAAACGATGGTGTAGTGGTGGTGAAATCTGATGCAGAACCCGAAATCACACAATTAAAATTTAGGAGAAGTTTTATTTTAAATTCTCCTGTGTCCTCGATTTCATTAATGGACATTTCAGGCGTTTTCGTACCACTTGACTAAAATGTACTGAAATTCGAATTTTTAGAACAAGATGATGTCTAGTCTTTGAAATGTGACGTGGAACCCGTAACACAGTTATAAATTTAAAAGAAGAATGCTATAAAAGTCTCCTAGTCCTCGATTTCATCTCCACATTTCGGGCAATTTTCGTACCACCCGAAGAAAATGGACCTAAATTTGTATTTTCGAACAAGATGATAATTGGTGGTTGAAATCTGACGTAGAACCCAAAACACTATTATATAATTAGGAGAAGAATGCTATAAAGGTCTCCAAGTCCTCCATTTCATCTGGACTTTTCGGGCGTTTTTCGTACCAACCTGACAAAAATTGACCAAAATCTGTATTTCGGACCAGACGATGGATAGTGTTTAAATCTGACGCGAATCTAAAACACTGTTATAAATTTAGGAGAAGAATGCTTTAAATGGTCCTCGGTTTCTTCTGGACGTTTCGGGCAACTTTCGTACCACCCGACAAAAAATGGACCGAAATCCGTATTTTCGACCAAGACGATCGATAGTGTTTGAATCAGACGTAGAAACCCGAAAACGGTTATAAATTTAGGAGAGAGATGCTATAAAAGTCTCCTGGTCCTCGATTTCATCTGGACTTTTCGGGCGATTTTCGTACCACCTGAACTAAAATGGACCGAAATCCATGTTTTCGAAACAAGATGATGGCTAGTGTTTGAAATATGACGAGGAACCCGAAACACGTTATAAATTTAGTAGAAGAACGCTATAAAAGTCTCCTAGTCCTCGATTTTCGATCTGATGTTTTTCTCCGAATTTCGTACGGAATAATACCCAACTAAAATGGAGCGAAATCCGTATTTTTCGGGCGGTTGACCAAATGATGGCTAGTGATGAAATCTGATGACGTGGAACCTGAAATGATTGATATATTGATTGAGTAAGAATGCTATAAGAGTCATCCTGGTCCTCGATTTCATCTGGACATTTCGGGCATTTTCGTACCACCAGAACAAAAATCGACCGAATTCCGTATTTTCGAACAAGATGATGGTTAGTGTTTGAATTCTGACGCAGAACCCGTTACACAGTGATAAATTTAGCGAGAAAAATGTCTATAAAAGTCTCCTGGTCCTTGATTTCATCTGGACATTTCGGGCGATTTTCGTACACCACCCGAAGAAAAATCGACCAAAATCCGTATTTTTCGAACCCAGATGATGGCTAGTTTTTTGAAATCGGACGCAAAACCCGAAAACAGTTATAAATTTAGGAGAAGAATGGTATAAAAGTCTCCTGGTCCTCGATTTCATCTGGACTTTTCCAGCGAATTTCATACCACTGGACTAAAATGGACCGAAATCCGTATTTTCGAACAAGATGATGGCTAGTGTTTGAAATATGACCCGAAACCCGAAACACGGTTATAAATTTAGTAGAAGAATGCTATAAAAGCCTCTTGGTCCTCGATTTCAATCTGCACATTTTGGGCGATTTTCGTACCACTTGACTAAAATGGACCGAAATCTGTATTTTCGGACCAAACGATGGCTATTGTTTGACATTTGACGCGGAACCTGAAACACTGTTATATATATAGGGAGAAAGAATGCTATAAGGGTCTCCTAATCTTGGATTTCATGTACAAATTTTGGCGATTTTCGCACACACCCGAAAAAAAAATGGACCAAAATCCGTAATTTCGATTAAGACGATGTGTAGTGGTGAAATCTGTATGCAGAACCCGAATCACAGTTTTAAATTTAGGGAGAAGAATGTTTTAAAAGTCTCCTGCTCCTCGATTTCATCTGACATTTCGGGCGTTTTCGTACCACTTGACTAAAATGTACCGAAATCCGAATATTAGAACAAGATGATGTCTAGTCTTTGAAATGTGACGTGGAACCCGTAACACAGTTATAAATAAAAAGAAGAATGCTATAAAAGTCTCCTAGTCTCGATTTCATCTCCACATTTCGGGCAATTTCGTACCACCCGACAGAAAATGGACCTAAATTTGTATTTTCGAACAAGATGATAATTGGTGGTTGAAATCTGACGTAGAACCCGAAACACTATTATATAATTAGAGGAGAAGAATGCTTATAGGTCTCCAAGTCCTCCATTTCATATCTGGACTTTTCGGGCGATTTTCGTACTACTTGAAAAAATTGACCAAAATCTGTATTTTCGGACCAGACGATGGATAGTGTTTGAAATCTGACGCGGAATCTAGAACACTGTTATATATTTAGGAGAAGAATGCTTTAATGGTCTCTCGGTTTCTTCTGGAATTTTCGGGCGACTTTCGTACACCCGACAAAAATGGACCGAAAACCGTATTTTCGGACCAGACGATCGATAGTGTTTGAAATCAGCATGGAACCCGAAAACGGTTATAAATTTAGGAGAAGAATGCTATAAAAGTCTCCTGGTCCTCGATTTCATCTGGACTTTTCGAGCGATTTTTCATATACCTGACTAAAATGGACCGAAATCCGTGTTTTCGAACAAGATGATGGCTATTGTTTGAAATATGACAAGGAAAAAACACGGTTATAAATTTTAGTAAGAAGAACGCTATAAAAGTCTCCTAGTCCTCGATTTCATCTACACATTTTGGGCGATTTTCGTACCACCCAACTAAAATGGAGCGAAATCCGTATTTTTCTAACAAGATGATGGCTAGTGTTGGAAATCTGATGTGGAACCTGAAACATTGATATAAATTTTTTGAGAAGAATGCTATAAGAGTCTCCTGGTCCTCGATTTCATCTGGACATTTCCGACAATTTTCGTACCACCAGAACAAAATGGACCGAATTCCCGTATTTCGAACAAGATGATGGTTAGTGTTGAATTCTGACGCAGGAACCGTTACACAGTTATAAATTTAGGAGAAGAATTCTATAAAAGTCTCCTAGTCCTTGATTTCATCTGGACATTTTCGGGCGATTTTCATACCACCCTCGAAGAAAAACGACTGAAATCCTTATTTTCGAACAAGATGATGGCTAGTTTTTGAAATCGGACGTTTACCCCGAAAAACAGTTATAAATTTAGGAGAAGAATGGTATAGAAGTCTCCTGGTCCTCGATTTCATCTGGACTTTTCCAGCGAATTTCATACCACCGGACTAAAATGAACCGAAATCCGTATTTTCGAACAAGATGATGGCTAGTGTTTGAAATATGACCCGGAACCCGAAACACGGTTATAAATTTAGTAGAAGAATTCTATAAAAGCCTCTTGGTCCTCGATTTCATCTGCACATTTTGGGCGATTTTCGTACCACTTGACTAAAATGGACTGAAATCTGTATTTTCGGACCAAACGATGGCTATTGTTTGACATTTGACGCGGAACCTGAAACACTGTTATATATTTAGGAGAAGAATGCTATAAGGGTCTCCTAGTCATGGATTTCATGTAGAAATTTTGGGCGATTTTTGCACCACCCGAAAAAAACAGACCAAAATCCGTAATTTCGATTAAGACGATGTGTAGTGCGTGAAATCTGATGCAGAACCCGAATCACAATTTTAAATTTAGGAGAAGTTTGTTTTAAAAGTCTTCTGCTCCTCGATTTCATCTGGACATTTCGGGCGTTTTCGTACCACTTGACTAAAATGTACCGAAATTCGAATATTAGAACAAGATGATGTCTAGTCTTTGAAATGTGACGTGGAACTCGTAACACAGTTATAAATTTAAAAGAAGAATGCTATAAAAGTCTCCTAGTCCTCGATTTCATCTCCACATTTCGGGCAATTTTCGTACCACCCGAAGAAAATGGACCTAAATTTGTATTTTCGAACAAGATGATAATTGGTGGTTGAAATCTGACGTAGAACCCAAAACACTATTATATAATTAGGAGAAGAATGCTATAAAGGTCTCCATGTCCTCCATTTCATCTGGACTTTTCGGGAGATTTTCGTACAACCTGACAAAAATTGACAAAAATCTGTATTTTCGGACCAGACGATGGATAGTGTATGAAATCTGACGTGGAACCTAAAACGATGTTATATATTTAGGAGAAGAATGCTTTAATGGTCTCTCGGTCCTCGGTTTCTTCTGGAATTTTCGGGTGACTTTCGTACCACCCGACAAAAATGGACCGAAATCCGTATTTTCGAACAAGATGATGGCTAGTTTTGAAATTGGCATGGATCCCAAAAACGGTTATAAATGTAGGAGAAGAATGCTATAAAAGTCTCCTGGTCCTCGATTTCATCTTGACTTTTCGAGCAATTTTCATATCACCTGACTAAAATGGACCGAAATCTGTATTTTCGAACAAGATGATGGCTAGTGTTTGAAATATGACGCGGAACCCGAAACACGGTTATAAATTTAGTAGAAGAATGTTATAAAAGTCTCCTGGTCCTCGATTTCATCTGCACATTTTGGGTGATTTTCGTACCACCCAACTAAAATGGACCGAAATCCGTATTTTCTAACAAGATGATGGCTAGTGTTGGAAATCTGATGTGGAACCTGAAACACTGATATAAATTTTTTGAGAAGAATGATTTAAGAGTCTCCTGGTCCTCGATTTTATCTGGACATTTCCAGCAATTTTCGTACCACCCGACGAAAATGGACCAATATCTGTATTTTCAGACCAGACAATGGCTAGTGGTTGAAATCTGACGCGGAACCCGGAACACCGTTATATATTTAGGAGAAGAATGCTATAAGAGTCCCCCGGTCCTCGATTTCACCTAGACTTTTCTGGAGATTTTCATACCACACGAAAAAAATGGTCCGAAATCCGTATTTTCGAACAAGATAATGGCTAGCGTTTGAAATCTGACGCGGAACCCGAAACACAATTATAAATTTTGGAGAACAATGATATAAAAGTCTCCTGGTCCTCGATTTCATCTGGCCATTTCGGGCAATTTTCATCTCTCCCGACGAAAATGGACCAAAATCTGTATTTTTGGACCAGACGATGGCTAGTGTTTGAAATCTAACGCGGAACCCTAAACATGGTTATAAATTTAGGAGAAGAATGCTATAAGAGTCTCTTGGTCCTTGATTTCATCTGGATATTTCGGGCAATTTTCGTACCACCCGAAGAAAATGGACCGAAATTAGTATTTTCGGACGAGACGATGTATAGTGTTTGAAATCTTACGCGGAACCATAAACATTGTTATATATATAGGAGAAGAATGCTATAAGGGTCTTCCGATCCTCGATTTTATCTTGACTTTTCGGGTGATTTTCGTACCACCCGACAAAAATGGACAAAAATCCGTATTTCCCAACAAGATGATGGCTAGTGTTTGAAATCTGACGCGGAACTCGAAACACTGTTATATATTTTGGAGAAGAATGCTATAAAAGTCTCCGGGTCCTCGATTTCATCTGGCCATTTCAGGCAATTTTTGTACCACCCCACGAAAATGGACAAAAATCTATTTTTTTGGACCCAAACGATGGCATGTGTTTGACATCTGACGCGGAACCCGAAACACTTATATATATTTAGAAGAAGAATGCTATAAGGGTCTCTCGGTCCTTGATTTTATATGGACTTTTTGGGCGATTTTCGTAAGCCTCGACACAAATAGACTGAAATTTGTATTTTCGGACCAAACGATGGCTAGTTTTTGACATCTGACGCGGAACCTGAAACACTGTTATACATTTAGGAGAAGAATGTTGTAAGGGACTTCCGGTCCTTGATTTCGTCCTTGACTGTTATATCTGCACTTTCGAACCAGATGATGGCTAGTGTTTGAAATCTGACGCAGAACCCGAAACACCGTTATAAATTTAGGAGAAGATTGATATAAAAGTCTCCTGGCCCTCGATTTCATTTGCACATTTTGGGCAATTTTCCTACCAGCCGACTAAAATGGACCAAATTCGTATTTTCGAACAAGATGATGGCTAGTGTTTGAAATCTGACGCAGAACCCGAAACAATGTTATAAATTTTGGAGAAGAATGCTATAAGCATTTCCTGGTACTCGATTTCATCTGGACATTTCGGGCAATTTTCGTACCACCCGACGAAAATGGACCAGACGGTGGTTAGTGTTTGAAATCTGACGCAAAACCCGAAACACCGTTATAAATTTAGCAGGCGATTTTCATACACGCCGACTAAAATGGACCGAAATCCGTATGTTTTGAACAAGATGATGGATAGTGTTTGAAATCTGAGGTGGATTCCGTTATACGGTTATAAATTTAGAAGAAGAATGCTATAAAAGTCTCCTTGTCCTCGATTTCATCTTGACATTTCGTGTGATTTTTGTACCACCCGACTAAACTGGACCGAAATCCGTATTTTCGAACAAGATATTTAGGAGAAGAATGCTATAAGGGTCTCCTAGTCTTCTATTTCATCTAGACTTTTCGGGCGATTTTCGCACCACTCGAAAAAAATAGACCAAAATCCGTAATTTCGAATAAGACGATGGGTAGTGTGTGAAATCTGATGCAGAACCCGAAACACAGTTTTAAATTTAGGAGAAGAATGTTTTAAAAGTCTCTTGCTCCTCGATCTGATGCGCAACCCGAACCACTGTTGTAAATTTTGGAGAAGAAGGCTATAAGACTCTCCTGGTCCTCGAATTCATTTGGCCATTTCGTCCAATATTTGTACCTTCCGACGAAAGCGGACCAAAATCTGTATTTTCGTACCAGACGATGGCTAGTGGTTGATATCTGACGTGGAACCCGATCACTGTTATATATTTAGGATAAGAATGCAATAAGGATCTTTCGGTCCTCGACTTCATCAAGACTTTTTGGACGATTTTTGTACAACCCGACAAAAATCGATCAAGATCTGTATTTTTGAACCAAACGATGGCTAGTGTTTGAAATTTGACGCGGAAATCGAAACACAGTTATAAATTTTGGAGAAGAATGCTATAAGGGTCTCCCGGTCCTCGATTTCATCTGGACTTTTCGGGTGATTTTCGTACCACCCGACAAAAATGGACCATAATCTACACTTTCGAACAAGACGATGCCTAGTGTTTGAAATCTGACGCGGAACCCGAAACGTAGTGATAAATTTAGGAGAAGAATGCAATTAAAGTCTCCTGGTCCTCGATTTCATCTTGATGTTTCAGGCGATTTTCATACCACCCGAATAAAATGGACCGAAATCCCTACTTTCGAACAAGATGACGGCTAGTGTTTAAAATATGACGCGGTACTCGATACACGGTTATAAATTTCAGAGAGGAATGCTACAAAAGTCTCCTGGTCCTCGATTTCATCTGGATATTTCAGGAGATTTTCGTACCACTCGACAAAAATGGATTGAAATCCATATTTTCAAACAAGATGATGGCTAGTGTTTGAAATCTGACGCGGAACCCGAAGCACTGTTAGAAATTTGGAGAAGAATGCTAGTGTTTGAAATCTGATGCGGAACCCGAAGCACTATATTTTCAGACCAGACGATGGCTAGTGTTTGAAATCTGAGGTGTTGGTAATTATGGCCTCTATTTTCTAAACAAATTATCAAAGATCAGTAGCGGAATATATTCAGGAACAAAGATTCACATAGTTGCAAATATTATCAATATATGAGAACATATACAATGCTTAATTCAGAATGTTAATCAACACAGAAAATCACTTATATGAACATTAAAGAATAAGCATTCAAACAATATCAAAATAAAAGAGAAAGTATAAGAAACAAGTGCACCAAGATTTATACTGGTTCAGCTATCAGTTTGATAGCCTACATCCAGTCCTGAAATCCAACCAGATTTCAGCCTTTCCAATAGAATGATTTGAGAATGTTTTACAGATTGTCCAGCTCACACAAGGCCTATCTATCCAACTCACTCACTTCTATTTCTATACCACCTGATCCTTGGAGTTAATCGCCAAACTCTCACAAGATCCAGGTGAAACTTCTTCTTGATGATCTCACACCAACAAAGAGAGCCACCAGTTTCTGGGTTTACCATATCGATTGCCCTATCGATTAGGTTACCGTTGTTTGAAAAGTATCCGTTACACCCACTTCCAATGGCTATAATTTTTCTCAACTGACGTCTTGTAAATTGATTTCCAAATCGATTTCATAATTGATCCTTCTTTACTAAATCGATTTCCTCATAAGTTCAGAAAACTTCAAATCTCAACATCGATTTCCCAAACGATTCTCATAAGTGCAGGTCCAAAACAAAGCTGATCCAATCGATTTCCCAATCGATGCTCGGGTTTGAGGTTTGAAAACTTCTCAAATTTGTGGATGTCAGAACCAAATAATCGATTATCCAATCGATTCTTTAAAAGATTTTCCAAATCGTCCATCGATTTCCCAATCGATTGAGTTGATGAAAACTTCAGCAATCTGACTTCTGAGATGTGATAAATCGATTATGAAATCGATTCCAGTGTATGTGACATAGAGAAATAAAACACTAAGTGCCAAAAATCGATTATGCAATCGATTATCGTGTTTCCAATTTGACAATTTTAAAACATTGTGCATCATAAATCGATTATACAATCGATTTTGTGATGCAGTTTTCCTATCTGGTCACAGGATAATCGATGTAGCAATCGATTGGTCACATGGATCAGATTTCATTGAGATCTGTAATACCAAGTTTCATTCTTATAAAGAAGAAACTGTCCTTGGGCAAGGCTTTGGTGAAAATATCAGCCAATTGATCAGTTGTATTGACATATTCAAGCTTGATCTTACCATGTTGATATTGATCCCTAATGAAGTGATGCCTAATCTCTATATGCTTGGTTCTAGAATGCATGACAGGGTTCTTAGTGATATTAATAGCACTAGTATTATCACACATGATAGGCACAGTACCTAGATCAACACCAAAATCAGAGAGGTGTTGCTGCATCCATAAAATCTGTGCACAACAGCTTCCAACAGCTACATACTCAGCTTCAGCTATTGAAAGTGCAACACTATTTTGTTTCTTGCTATGCCAAGATACAAGTGAGCTCCCTAATAGTTGGCAAGTACCAAATGTAATTTTTCTGTCCAATTTGTAGCCAGCAAAATCAGAATCAGAATAACCAACTAGAGTGCAAGTAGATCCCTTTGGATACCACAAACCTAGATTTTTGGTTCCTATAAGATATCTAAAAATCCTTTTGACTGCACTTAGGTGGGATTCTTTTGGATTGGCTTGGTACCTAGCACACATGCAAACACTAAACATAATGTCTGGTCTACTAGCTGTAAGGTATAGTAAGGATCCTATCATGCCTCTAAACATAGTCACATCAACAGATTTTCCCTTCTCATCTCTATCTAAATAACAAGTTTGACTCATGGGTGTATCAATGGATTTAAACTTATCAAAACCAAACTTCTTTAGAAGATCATTACAGTATTTGGTTTGACTTAGGAAAATACCATTCTTACTTTGCTTGATTTGAAATCCCAAGAAGTAAGTTAATTCTCCCATCATGGACATTTCAAATTTTCCTTTCATTGTATTTTCAAATTCTTTGCAAAGCTTATTGTTTGTTGATCCAAAGATTATGTCATCAACATAAATTTGGACCAATAGAATGTCTTTTCCTTTTGTTTTTATAAAAAGTGTCTTGTCTACATTTCCTCTTAAAAAGTTTTCTTGAATGAGGAAATTGCTTAGCTTTCCATACCAAGCTCTTGGAGCTTGTTTCAAGCCATAGAGGGCTTTTGTTAGTTTGAACACATGGTTTGGGAACATAGGATCTTCAAAACCAGGTGTTTGACTAACAAAGACTTCCTCTTGGATTTCTCCATTTAGAAAGGCACTTTTTACATCCATTTGATAAAGTTTAAAGTCCATTATACATGCATAAGCAAACAGGATTCTAATGGCTTCTAGTCTAGCTACAGGGGCATAGGTTTCATCTGATGCGGAACCCAGACCACTGTTGTAAATTTTGGAGAATAATGATATAAGAGTCTCCAAGTCCTCAAATTCATTTGGCCATTTCGTCAAATATTTGTACCTCCCGACGAAAATGGACCAAAATCTGTATTTTCGGACCAGACGATGGCTAATGGTTGATATCTGACGTGGAACCCGATCACTGTTATATATTTAGGATAAGAAGGCAATAAGGATCTTTCGGTCCTCGATTTCATATGGACTTTTCGGACGATTTTTGTACAACCTGACAAAAATCGATCGAGATCTGTTTTTTCGAACCAAACGATGGCTAGTGTTTGAAATTTGACGCGGAACTCGAAACACAGTTATAAATTTTGGAGAAGAATGCTATAAGGGTCTCCTGGTCCTCGATTGCATCTGGACGTTTCAGGCAATTTTCATTCGACCCGAATAAAATGGACCGAAATCCGTACTTTCGAACAAGATGATTGCTAGTGTTTAAAATCTGACGCGGTACTCGATACACGATTATAAATTTCGGAGAGTAAAGCTACATAAGTCTCCTGGTCCTCGATTTCATCTGGATATTTCGGGCAATTTTCGTACCACTCGACAAAAATGGATTGAAATCCGTATTTTCAAACAAGATGATGGCTAGTGTTTGAAATCTGACGCGGAACCTGAAGCACTGTTATAAATTTGGAGAAGAATGCTATAATAGTCTCCTAGTCCTCGATTTCATCTCGCCATTTCGAGTAATTATCGTGCCTCCTAACGAATATGGACCAAAATCTGTATTTTCAGATCAGACGTTGGCTAGTGTTTGAAATCTGACGCGGAACCCGAAACACTCTTATATATTTAGGAGAAGAATTCTATGAGGGTCTCCCGGTCCTCGATTTCATCTGGACTCTACGGGAGATTTTCGTACCACTCAATAAAAATGGACCGAAATCCGTATTTTTGAACAACATGATGGCTAGTGTTTGAAATATGACGCGGAACTCGAAACACATTTATAAATTTAGGAGAAGAATGATATAAATATCTCCTGGTCCTCGATTTCATTTGGACGTTTTGGGCAATTTTCGTACCACCCAACGAAAATTCACTGAAAATCGTTTTTTCGAACAAGAAGATGGCTTGTGTTTGAAATCTGACGCGGAACTCGAAACAAAATTATAAGTTTAGAAGAAGAATGCTATAAGGGTCTCTCGGTCCTTGATTTTATCTAGACTTTTTGGGCGATTTTCATACCCTCGACAAAAATGGAACAAAATCTGTATTTTCAGACCAAACAATGGCTAGTGTTTGAAATTCGACGCGGAACCCGAAACCTTGTTATATATATAGGAGAAGAATATTGTAATAGTCTTCCGGTCCTTGATTTCATCTATAACTTTCGAGCGATTTTTGTACAACACAACAAATATGGACATATATCTTTATTTTCGGACTAGACGATTGCTAGTGTATGAAATTTGACGCGGAACTCGAAACACAGTTATAAATTTTGGAGAAGAATGCTATAAAAGTATCCTGGTCCTCGATTTCATCTGGACATTTCGAGCTATTTTCATACCACCATACTAAAATGGACCGAAATCCGTATTTTCGAACAAGATGATGGCTAATGTTTGTAATCTGACGCAGAACCCGAAACACTGTTCAAAATTTAGAAGACGAATGCATCTAGACTTTTCAGGCGATTTTTGTAACCCTCCACAAAAATGGACCAAAATCTGTATTTTTGGACAAGACGATGGCTAGTGTTTGAAATCTGACGCGGAATCCGAAACACTTTCATATATTTAGAAGAAGAATGCTATAAGGGTGCCTATTTCATATGGACTTTTCAGGCGACTTTCGTACCATCTGACTAAAATGGACAAAAATCCGTATTTTCGAACAAGAGGATGGCGAGTGTTTGATATCTGCACGGAACCCAAAACACAATTATAAATATAGGAGAAGAATTCTATAAGGGTCTCATGGTCCCCAATTTCATCTGGACTTTTCGGTCGATTTTCGTACCCCTCGACAAAAATGGACCAAAATCTGTAATTTTGGACCAAACGATGGATGGTGTTTGATATCTGACACCGAACCCGAAATAATGTCATATATTTAGGAGAAGAATGCTATAAGGGTCTCACGGTCCTCGATTTCATCTGGACTTTTCATGCGATTCTCGTAACACCCGATTAAAATGGACCGAAATCCGTATTTTCGAACAAGATGATGGCTAGTGTTTGAAATCTGACGCTAACCCTGAAACACAATTATAAATTTAGAAGACGAATGATATAAGGGTCTCTCGGTCCTCGATTTCTTCTAGACTTTTCGGACGATTTTCGTACCCCTCGACAAAAATGGAACAAAATATGTATTTTCGGACCAGACGATGGCTAGTCTTCGATATCTGAGGCGGAACCCAAAAACTGCTATATATTTTGGAGAAGAATGCTATAAGGGTCTTCCAGTCCTCGATTTCATTTGGACTTTTTGAATGATTTTCGTAAATCCCGACAAAAATAGACCGAAATTCGTATTTTCGAACAAGATGACGGCTAATGGTTGAAATAAGACGCGAAACCAGAAACACAACTAAAAATTTAGGAGAAGAATGTTATAAGGATCTCCTGCTTCTCGATTTCATCTAAACATTTCGAGTGATTATCGTACCACCCGACTAAAATGGACTGAAATCCTTATTTTTGAACAAGATGATGACAAGTGTTTGAAATCTGACACGGAACCCGAAACACATTTATAAATTTAAAAGAAGTATGATATAAGGGTCTCTCAGTCCCCGATTTAAAACACATTTCTAAATTTAGGAGAAGAATGCTATAATGGTCTCGAAGTCCTCGATTTTATCTGGACATTACGGGCGATTTCGTACCACCCGACACAAATGGACCAAAATTTGTATTTTCGAACAAGACGATGGCTAGTGTTTTACATCTAACACTAAACTTGAAACACAGTTATAAATTTAGAAGAAGAATGCTACCAGGGTCTCTCGGTCCTCGATTTTATTTGGACTTTTCGGGCGATTTTCGTACCCCTCGACAAAAATAGACAAAAATATGTATTTTCGGACCAAATGATGGCTAGTGTTTGATATCTGACGCGGAACCCGAATCACTGTTATATATTAAGGAGAAGAATTCTATAAGGGTCTACCGGTCCTTGATTTCATGTGAACATTTGAGGCGATTTTTGTACCACAAGACTAAACTTGACCGAAATCTGTATTTTCGGACTAGACGATGGTTAGTGTTTGAAATCTGACGCAGAAACCGAAACTCAGTTATATATTTTGGAGAAGAATGCTATAAGGGTCTCCAAGTCCTCGATTTCATCTAGACTTTTCGGGTGATTTTAGAACCACCCGACAAAAATTGACTGTAATCCGTATTTTCGAACAAGATGATGGCTAGTGGATGAAATATAACGCGAAACCCGAAACAAAATTATAAATTTAGGATAAGATTGCTATAACAGTATGTCGGAACCCGATTTCATCTAGACTTTTAAGGTAATTTTTGTACCCCTCGACAAATATTGACTAAAATCTGTATTTTCAAACCTGACGATGGCTAATGTATTAAATTTGACGCGGAATCCGAAGCACAATTATAAATATAGGAGAAGAATACTATAAAAGTCTCTTGGTCCTCGATTTAATCTTGACATTACGGGCAATTTTCGTACCACCCGACAAAAATGGACCGAAATCGTTATTTTCGAACAAGACGATGGTTAGTCTTTGAATTATGATGCGGATTCCGAAACACGGTTATAAATTTAGAAGAAGAGTGCTATAAGGGTCTTTCAGTCCTTGATTTCATCTAGAATTTTCAGGCAATTTTCGTACCCCTCGACAAAAATGGATCAAAATCTGTATTTTCGGACAAAACGATGGCAAGTGTTTGATATCAGACGCGGAACCGAAAACACTATTATATATTTAGGAAAAGAATTATATATGGGTGTCCTGGTCCTCGATTTCATCTGGACATTTTTGGTGATATTCGTACCACCCGATAAAAATTGACTGAAATCCATAGTGGTTGAAATATGACGCGAAACTCGAAACACAGTTATAAATTTAGGAGAAGTATGTTATAAGGGTCACCCGTTCCTCGATTTTATCTCGACTTTTCGGCCGAGTTTTGTACCACCCACAGAAAATTGGCCGTAATCCGTATTTTCAAACAAGACGATGGTTAGTGTTTGAAATATGACGCGAAATCCGAACCACAATTATAAATTTAGGAGAAGAATGCTATAAAAGTCACCTGGTTGTCGATTTCATCTGGACATTTCAGGCGATTTTGGTACCACCCGACTCAAATGGACCAAAATCCATATTTTCGATCAAGATGATGGTTAGTGTTTGAAATATGACGCAGAACCCGAAACACTATTATATATTTTGGAGAAGAATGCTATAAGAGTTTCCTGGTCCTCGATTTCATCTGGCCATTTCGAGGAATTTTCGTACCACCCCACCAAAATGGACCAAAATCTATATTTTCGAACCAGACGATGGCTAGTGTTTGAAATCTGACGCGGAACCCGAAACGCTGTTATATATATATAGGAGAAGAACGCTATAAGGGTCTCCCGGTCGTCGATTTCATCTAGACTTTTCGGGTGATTTTCGTACCACCCGACAAAAATGGAGCAAAATTCGTATTTCCGATTAAGATGAGGGCTAGTGTTTGAAATCTGACGCGGAATTCGAAACGCTGTTATATATTTTGGAGAAGAATGCTATGAGAGTCTTCTGTTCCTCGATTTAATCTGGCCATTTTGGGCAATTTTCGCACCACCTCACGAAAATGGACCAAAATCTATATTTTTGGAGCCAGACGATGGCATGTGTTTGACATCTGAGGCGAAACCCGAAACACAGTTATATATTTAGAAGAATAATGTTATAAGGGTCTCTCAGTCCTGGATTTCATATGGACTTTTCAGGCGATTTTCGTATCCCTCGACACAAATGGACTAAAATTTGTATTTTCGGACCAAACGATGGCTAGTGTTTGAAATCTGACGCAGAACCCGAAACACCGTTATAAATTTAGGAGAAGAATGATATAAAAGTCTCTTGGTCCTCGATTTCATTTGCACATTTTGGGCAATTTTCGTACCAACAGACTTAAAATGGACTAAAGTCCGAATTTTCGAACAAGATGATGGCTATTATTTGAAATCTCACGCTGAACCCAAATCTATGTTATAAATTTTGGAGAAGAATGCTACAAGTATCTCCTGGTCGTCGATTTCATTTGGACATTACGGGCAATTTCCGTACCACCCGACGAAAATGGACCAAAATCTGTATTTTCGGACCAGACGATGCGTAGTGTTTGAAATCTGACGCAAAATCCAAAACATAGTTATAAATTTAGAAGTAGAATGCTATAAAAGTCTCCTAGTCCTCGATTTCATCTGGACATTTTGTGCAAGCTTCGTACCACCCGAAGAAATTGGATCGAAATTCTTATTTTCAAACAAGATGATGGCTAGTGTTTAAAATCTGACGCCGAACCCGAAACACAAATATAAATTTAGAAGAAGGCTAGTGGTTGAAATCTGACGGGGAACCCAAAACACTGATATATATTTAGAAGAAGAATGCTATAATGGTCTTCCGGTCATGGATTCCATCTGGACTTTTCGGGCGATTTTTGTTCCATCCGACAAAAATGGACCGTAATTTGTATTTTTGAACAAGATGATGGCTAGTGTTTGAAATCTGACGCGAAACCCGAAACACAATTATAAATTTAGTAGAAGAATGCTATAAGGGTCTCTCGGTCATCGATTTCATCTGGAAGTTTTGGGCGATTTTCGTACCCCTCGACAAAAATCTGTATTTTTGGACCAGACGATGGCTAGTGATTGATGTATGACGCGGAGCCCGAAACACAATTATAAATTTAGGAGAAGAATGCTATAAAGTTCTCTTGGTGCTCGATTTGATCTGGACTTTTCGGACGATTTTCGTACAACTTAACAAAAATGGACTAAATTTTGTATTTTTGGACCAGACAATGGCTACTGTTTGAAATCTAACACGGAACCCGAAACACTGTTATATATTTAGTACTAAAATGCTATAAAGGTCTCCCGGTCTTAAATATCACATGGACATTTCGGGCGATTTTCGTACCATTCGACAAAAATGGACCGTAATCTCTATTTTCGATCAAGACGATTGTTAGTGTTTGAAATTTGACAAAGAATCCGACACACGATTATAAATTTAGGAGAAGAATGTTATATTAGTCTCCTGGTCCTCGATTTCCTATGGACATTTCAGGCGATTTTCGTACCACCCGACAAAAATGGACAGAAATCCGTATTCTCAAACAAGACGATGGCTAGTGTTTGAAATCTGACGCGGAACCCGAAACATAGTTATAAATTTGAGAGACGAATTCTATAAACCTCTCATGGTCCTCGATTTCATATGGACATGTCAGGCGATTTTCGTACCACCCGACAAAAATGGGCCGAAATTTGTATTTTCAAACAAGATGATGGCTAGTGTTTGAAATCAGACGCAGAACCCGAAACAGTTATAAATTTAGAAGAAGAATGTTATAAGGGTCTCTCGGTCCTTGATTTCATCTGGACTGTTCGGGAGATTTTCATACCACTCGACAAATATTGACTACAATCCGTATTTTTGTACAAGATATCAACTGGTGTTCGAAATCTGACGCAGAACGCGAATGACATTTATAAATTTAAAAGAAGAATGATATAAGGGTCTCTCGGTCCCCGATTTGATCTGGACATTTCAGGCGATTTTCCTACCCCTCGATAGAAATGGATTGAGATCTGTATTTTTGGACCAGACGATGGCTAGTGTTTGAAATCTGACACGGAACCCAAAACACTATTATATATTTAGGAGAAGAATGTTATAAGGGTCTCGCAGTCGTCGATTTCATCTGGACTTTTCAGGTGATTTTCTTACCACCCGACAAAAATTCATCGAAATCTGTATTTTCGAACCAGACAATGGCTAGTGGTTGAAATCTGACGCTGAACCTGAAACACTGTTATATATTTAGGAGAAGAAAGCTATAAGGGTCTCCCGGTTCTTGATTTCATCTAGACTTTTAGGGCAATTTTTGTACCACCCGACAAAAATAGACCGAACTCCTTATTTACTAACAAGACGGTGGTAAGTGTTTGAAATCTGACGCAGAACTCGAAACACGATTATAAATTTAGAAGAAGAATGCTATAAGGGTCTCTCGGTCTTCATTTTCATCTGGACTTTTAGGGCGAGTTTCGTACCCCTCGACAAAATGGACCAAAATCTGTATTTTTGGACTAAACGATGGCTAGACTTTGAAATCTGACGCTGAACCTGAATCACTGTTATATATTTTGGAGAAGAATGCTATAAGGGTCTTCCGGTACTCTATTTCAAATGGAGTTTTCGGGTGGGTTGAAATATGACATGAAACCCGAAACACGGTTAAAAATTTAAGAGAAGAATGCTATATGGGTCTCCTGGTCCTCGATTTCATCTAGACTTTTCGGGCGATTTTCGTACCACCCGACAAAAATTGACCGAGCTCCTTATTTTCGAAGAAGACGATGGTTAGTGTTTGAAATCTGACGAGGAATCCGAAACGGGGTAATAAATTTAGAATAAGAATGCTATAAGGGTCTCTCGATCCTCGATTTCATATGGACTTTTCAGGCGAATTTCATACCCCTCGACAAAAATGGACCGCAATCCGTATTTTCGAACAAGACAATGGTTAGTGTTTGAAATCTGACGTAGAATTTGAAATATTGTTATAAATTAAGGAGAAGAATGCTGTAAAAGTCTCCCGGCCCTTGATTTCTTCTAGACTTATCTCGCGATTTTGGTTCCTCCCAACAAAAATGAACTAAAATTCGTATTTTTAAACAAGACGATTGCTAGTGTTTGAATTATGACGCGGAATTCGATACACAGTTATAAATTTAGGAGAAGAATGCTATAAGAGTATCTTGGTCCTCAATTTCATCTAGACATTCTAGTTGGATTTCGTACAACACAACTAAAATGGACCGAAATTCGTATTTTCGAACAAGATGATGGCTAATGTTTGAAATTCTATGCAGAACCCGAATAAGTAATAAATTTAGAAGAAGAATGCTAAAAGGGTCTCTCGGTCCTGGATTTCATCTGGACTTTCCGGGCGATTTTCATACCCCTCAACAAAAATGGACCAAAATCTGTATTTTTGGACCAGACAATGGCTAGTGTTTGAAATCTGACACGGAACCAGAAAAACTGTTATATATTTATGAGAAGAATGCTATAACGGTCTCCCGGTCCACAATTTCATCTAAACTTTTCAGGCTATTTTCGTACCACCTAACAAAAATTGACCGGAATCCGTATTTTCGAACAAGACGATGGCTAGTGGTGGAAATATGACTCAAAACCCGAAACACAGTTATAAATTTAGGAGACGAATCCTATAAAAGTCTCCCGGTGCTCGATTTCATCTGGACTTTTTCGGCGATTTTCGTATCCCATGTAAAAAATGGAAAAAAATCTGTATTTTCGGACAAGACAACAACTAGTTTTGGAAATCAGACACGGAACCAGAACACTATTATATATTTAGGAGAAGAATTCTATAACGGTCTCCCGGTCCTTGATTTTAATTGGACTTTTCAGGCTATTTTCGTACCACCCGACAAAAATGGACCAAATTCCGTATTTTCGAACAAGACGATGACTAGTGTTCGAAATCTGACACGAAACCCAAAACACAATTATAAATGTAGGAGAAGAATGCTTTATAAGACTCCTTGTCCTCTATTTCATCTAGATATTTCAGGCAATTTTCATATCCCTTGACAAAAATGGAACAAAATCTGTATTTTCGTACAAGACGATGGCTAGTGTTTGAAATCTTATCCGAAACCCGAAACATATTTTCAAATTTAGGAGAAGAATGCTATAAGGGTTCCCTGGTCTTGGATTTCATCTGGACTTTTCAAGCGATTTTCGTACCCCTCGACAAAAATGGGCCAAAATCCATATTTTCGAATAAGACGATGAATAATGTTTGAAATCTAACGCGGAATTTGAAACATTGTTATAAATTAAGTAGAAGAATGCTATAAAAGTCTCCCGGTCCTCGATTTCATCTGGACTTTTCTGGCGATTATCGTACCACCCTACAACAATAGACAAAAATTCGTATTTTTTCAACAAGACGATGGCTAGTGTTTGAAATTTGACGCATAATTTGAAACAGAGTTATAATTTTAGGAGAAAAATTATATAAGGGTCTCCCGGTCCTAAATTTCTTCTCGACTTTTCGGGTGATTTTCGTACCACCCGACACAAATTGACCAAAATCCGTGTTTTCGAATAAGACGATGGCTAGTGTTTGAAATCTTACCCGAAACCCAAAACCCGAAACATATTTTTAAATTGAGAAGAAGATTGCTATAAGGGTCCCCTGGTCCTCGATTTCATCTGGACTTTTCAGACGATTTTCGTACCCCTCGACAAAAATGGACCGAAATCCATATTTTCGAACAAGACGATGAATAATGTTTGAAATCTGACGCGGAATTTGAGACATTGTTATAAATTAAGTAGAAGAATGCTATAAAAGTCTCCCGGTCCTCGATTTCATCTGGACTGTTCTGGCGATTTTCGTACCACCCGACAACAATAGACCAAAATTCGTATTTTTTCAACAAGACGACGGCCAGTGTTTGAAATTTGACGCCGAATCTGAAACAGAGTTATAATTTTAGGAGAAAAATTATATAAGGGTCTCCCGGTCCTAAATTTCATCTCGACTTTTCGGGTGATTTTCGTACCACCCGACACAAATTGACCAAAATCCGTGTTTTCAAATAAGACGATGGCTAGTTGTTGAAATCTGATGCGTAGCTCGAAAGACTTTTATATATTTAAGAGAAGAATGCTATAAGGGTCTCCCGATCCTCAATTTAATCTAGACTTTTGTGCGATTTTCATACCCCTCGACAAAAATGAACCGAAATATGTATTTTCGGACCAGACAACAGCTAGTGTTTGAAATCCGACCCAAAACCTGAAACACAGTTATAAATTTTGGAGAAGAATGCTATAAAAGTCTGATGGTCCTCGTTTTCATCAAGACATTTCGGGCGATTTTCGTACCAACCAACTAAAATTGACCGAAATTCGTATTTTCGAACAAGATGAAGGCTAGTGTTTGAAATCTGTAACGGAACCCAAAACACAGTTATATATTTAGGAGAAGAATGCTATAAGGGTCTCCCGGTCCTCGATTTTATCTAGACCTTTCACGCGATTTTCATACCCCCCCCAACAAAAATTAACCGTAATCCATATTTTCGAACAAGACGATGGCTAGTGGTTGAAATTTGACGCGGAACCCATAACATTGTTATATATATAGGAGAAGAATGCTATAAGGATCTCCTGGTCCTCCATTTCATCTGGAATTTTCGGGCGATTTTCGTACCACCCGACAAAAATGGACAAAAAATTTTATTTTCAAACCAGACGATGGCTAGTGTTTGATATTAGACGTAGAACATGAAACACTGTTATATATTTAGGAGAACAATACTATAAGTGTCTCCCGGTCTTCGATTTCATCTGGACTTTTCAGGCTATTTTTCGTACCACCTAACAAAATTTGACCGAAAGCCGTATTTTCGAACAAGACGATGGCTAGTGGTGGAAATATGACGCAAAACCCGAAACACAGTTATAAATGTCAGAGAAGAATGCTATAAAGGTCTCCTATTCCTCGATTTCATGTGGACTTTTCGGGCGATTTTCGTACCCCACAACAAAAATGGACCGAAATCCGTATTTTTGAACAAGACATTGGTTAATGTTTGAAATTTGACGCGGAATCCGAAAACTATTTTTATATTTAGGAGACGAAATCCTATAAAAGTCTCTCCCGGTCCTCGTTTTCATCTGGACTTTTCAGGCGATTTTCGTATCCCATGACAAAAATGGACAAAATCTGTATTTTCGAACAAGACAATGACTAGTGTTTGAAATCTGACACGGAACCCATAACACTATTATATATTTAGGAGAAGAATTCTATAACGGTCTCCCGGTCCTCTATTTTAATTGGACATTTCAGGCTATTTCATACCACTCCGACAAAAATGGACCAAAATCCGTATTTTCGAACAAGACGATGGCTCAGTGTTTGAAATCTGACACGAAACCCGAAACACATTATAAATTTAGGAGAAGAATGCTTTAAAAGTCTCCTGGTCCTCGATTCATCTAGAATGGCACGTATCCCTTGACAAAATGGAACAAAATATGTATTTCGGACAAGACGATGGCTAGTGTTTGAAATCTTACCCGAAACCCGAAACATATATTTATAAATTTAGGAGAAGAATGCTATAAGGGTCCCTGGTCCTCGATTTCATCTGGACTTTTCAGGCGATTTTCGTACCCCTCGACAAAAATGGACCGAAACCCATATTTTCGAACAAGACGACGAATGATGTTTGAAATCTGACGCGGAATTTGAAACATTGTGATAAATTAAGTAGAAGAATGCTATAAAAGTCTCCCGGTCCTCGATTTCATCTGGACTTTTCTGGCGATTTTCGTACCACCCAACAACAATAGACAAATATCGTATTTTTCAACAAGACGATGGCTAGTGTTTGAAATTTGACGCGGAATCTGAAACAGAGTTATAATTTTAGGAGAAGAATTATATAAGGGTCTCCCGGTCCTAAATTTCATCTCGACTTTTCGGGTGATTTTCGTACCACCCGACACAAATTGACCAAAATCCGTGTTTTCGAATAAGACGATGGCTAGTTGTTGAAATCTGATGCGTAGCTCGAAAGACTGTTACATATTTAGGAGAAGAATGCTATAAGGGTCTCCCGATCCTCGATTTAATCTAGACTTTTCGAGCGATTTTCATACCCCTCGACAAAAATGGACCAAAATCTGTATTTTCGGACAAGACAACGGCTAGTTTTTGAAATCTGACACGGGACCAGAACATTATTATATATTTAGGAGAAGAATTCTATAACGGTCTCCCGGTCCTTGATTTTAATTGGACATTTCAGGCTATTTTCATACCACCCGACAAAAATGGACCAAAATCCGTATTTTCGAACAAGACGATGGCTAGTGTTCGAAATCTGACACGAAACCCAAAACACAATTATAAATTTAGGAGAAGAATGCTTTAAAAGACTCCTGGTCCTCTATTTCATCTAGATATTTCAAGCAATTTTCGTATCCCTTGACAAAAATGGAACAAAATCTGTATTTTCGGACAAGACGATGGCTAGTGTTTGAAATCTTACCCGAAACCCGAAACACATTTTTAAATTTAGGAGAAGAATGCTATAAGGGTCCCCTGGTCCTCGATTTCATCTGGACTTTTCAGGCGATTTTCGTACCCCTCGACAAAAATGGACCGAAATCCATATTTTCGAACTAGACGATTAATAATGTTTGAAATCTGACGCGGAATTTGAGACATTGTTATAAATTAAGTAGAAGAATGCTATAAAAGTCTCCCGGTCTCTCGATTTCATCTGGACTGTTCTGGCGATTTTTCGTACCACCCGACAACATAGACCAAAATTCGTATTTTTTTCAACAAGACGACGGCCAGTGTTTGAAATTTGACGCCGAATCTGAAACAGAGTTATAATTTTAGTAGAAAAATTATATAAGGGTCTCCCGGTCCTAATTTTCATCTCGACTTTTCGGGTGATTTTTGTACCACCCGACACAAATTGACCAAAATCCGTGTTTTCAAATAAGACGATGGCTAGTTGTTGAAATCTGATGCGTAGCTCGAAAGACTTTTATATATTTAAGAGAAGAATGTTATAAGGGTCTTCCGATCCTCGATTTAATCTAGACTTTTCGGGCGATTTTCATACCCCTCGACAAAAATGAACCGAAATATGTATTTTCGGACCAGACAACAGCTAGTGTTGAAATCCGACCCAAACCTGAAACACAGTTATAAATTTTGGAGAAGAATGCTATAAAAGTCTGATGGTCCTCGTTTTCATCAGGACATTTCGAGCGATTTTCGTACCAACCAACTAAAATTGACCGAAATTCGTATTTTCGAACAAGATGAAGGCTAGTGTTTGAAATCTGTAACGGAACCAAAACACTGTTATATATTTAGGAGAAGAATGCTATAAGGGTCTCCCGGTCCTCGATTTTATCTAGACTTTTCAGGCGATTTTCATACCCCCCACCTAACAAAAAATTAACCGTAATCCGTATTTTCGAACAAGACGATGGCTAGTGGTTGAAATTTGACGCGGAACCCGTAACATTGTTATATATATAGGAGAAGAATGCTATAAGGATCTCCTGGTCCTCAATTTCATCTGGACTTTTCGGGCGATTTTTGTACCACCCGACAAAAATGGACAAAAAATTTTATTTTCAGACCAGACGATGGCTAGTGTTTGATATTAGACATAGATCATGAAACACTGTTATATATTTAGGAGAACAATGCTATAAGTGTCTCCCAGTCTTCGATTTCAACTGGACTTTTCGGGCTATTTTTCGTACCACCTAACAAATATTGACCGAAATCCGTATTTTCGAACAAGACGATGGCTAGTGGTGGAAATATGACACAAAACCCGAAACACAGTTATAAATTTAGGAGAAGAATTCTATAAAGGTCTCCTAGTCCTCGATTTCATCTGGACTTTTCGGGGATTTTCGTACCCCTCAACAAAAATGGACCGAAATCCGTATTTTTGAACAAGACATTGGTTAATGTTTAAAATTTGACGTGGAATCCAATACATTTTTATAAATTTATGAGACGAATCTAATGAAATCTCCCGGTCCTCGATTTCGTCTGGACTTTTTCAGCGATTTTCGTATCCATGAAAAAATGGAACAAAATCTGTATTTCGGTCCTTGATTTTAATTGGACTTTTCAAGCTATTTTCGGACAAGACGATGGCTAGTGTTTGAAATCTTACCCGAAACCCGAACATATTTTAAATTTAGGAGAAGAATGCTATAAGGGTCCCTGGTCCTGGATTTCATCTGGACTATTCAGGCGATTTTCGTACCCCTCAACAAAAATGGACCGAAATCCATATTTTCGAACAAGACGATGAATAATGTTTGAAATCTGACGCGGAATTTGAAACATTGTTATAAATTAAGTAGAAGAATGCTATAAAAGTCTCTCAGTCCTCGATTTTATCTAGACTTTTCTGGCGATTTTCGTACCATCCGACAACAATAGACCAAAATTTGTATTTTTTCAACAAGACGATGGCTAGTGTGTGAAATTGACGCGGAATTTGAAACAGAGTTATAATTTTAGGAGAAAAATTCTATAAGGGTCTCCCGGTCCTAAATTTCATCTCGACTTTTCGGGTGATTTTCGTACCACCCGATAAAAATTGACCAAAATCCGTGTTTTCGAATAAGACGATGGCTAGTTGTTGAAATCTGACGCGTAGCTCGAAAAACTGTTATATATTTAGGAGAAGAATGCTATAAGGGTCTTCCGATCCTCGATTTCATCTAGACTTTTCTGGCGATTTTCGTACCACTAGACAAAAATCGACCGAACTCCTTATTGAAAAATGGACCAAAAATGGACTTCTCGAGCGTTTTTCGTATCCCTCAACAAAAATGGACGAATATATGTATTTTTGGACCAGACGATGGCTAGTTTTTGAAATCTAACGCTAAACCAAAAACGTTGTTATACATTTAGGAGAAAAATGCTCTAAGGGTCTTCCGGTCCTCGATTTCATCTATACATTATATGCGTTTTTCGTACCATCCGACTAAAAAGGACCGAAATCCGTATTTTCGAACAAGATGATGAGTAGTGTTTGAAATCTGGGGCGGAACGGGAAACATAGTTATAAATTTAGAAGAAGAATGTTATATGGGTCTCTCGATCCTCAATTTCATCTAGACTTTTCGGGCAATTTTCGTACCCGTCGACAAAAATTGACCAAAATCTGTATTTTCGGACCAGACAATGGCTAGTGTTTGAAATCTAATGCTGAATTCCAAACACGGTTATAAATTTAGGAGAAGAATGCTATAAAAGTCACCTGGTCCTCGATTTCATCGGGACTTTCGGGCAATTTTGGTTCCACCCAACAAAAATGGACCGAAATCCATATTTTCGAACAAGATGATGGCTTGGGATTGAAATCTGACGCGGAACCCGAAACATAGTTATAAATTTGAGAGACGAATTATATAAAACTCTCCTGGTCCTCGATTTCATATGGACATTTCGGGCGATTTTCGTACCACCCGACTAAAATGGACCGAAATTTGTATTTTCAAACAAGATGATGGCTAGTGTTTGAAATCTGACGCAGAACCCGAAACAGTTATAAATTTAGAAGAAGAATGTTATAAGGGTTTCTCGGTCCTCGATTTTGTCTGGACTGTTCGGGAGATTTTCATACCACTCGAGAAAAATAGAGCACAAGCTGAAATTTCGGACCATACGATGGCTAGTGTTTGAAATCTAACACGGAACACGAAAAACAGTTAAATATTTCGGAGAAGAATGCTAAAAGGGTCTCCCGATCCTCGATTTCATCTAGACTTTTCAGGTGATTTTCGTCCCACCCGACAAAAATTGACTGAAATCGTATTTTTGTACAAGATGAACGATTGGTGTTCGAATCTAACACGGAACCCAATGACATTTATAAAATTGAAAAAGAAGAATGATACAAAGGGTCCTTGGTCCCGATTTCATCTGGACATTTTAGGCCATTTTCGTACCCCTGAACAGAAATGGATTGAGATCTGTATTTTTGGACCAGACAATGGCTAGTGATTCAAATCTGACGCGAAACCCAAAACACTATTATATATTTAGGAGAAAAATGCTATAAGGGTCTCGCGGTCCTCGATTTCATCTGGACTTTTCGGGTGATTTTCGTACCACCCGACAAAAATTGACCGAAATCTGTATTTTCGAACAAGACATTGGCTAGTGGTTGAAATCTAATGTTGAACCTGAAACACTGTTATATATTTAGGAGAAGAAAGCTATAAGGGTCTCCCAGTTCTCGATTTCATCTGGACTTTTCGGGCGATTTTCGTACCACCCGACAAAAATGGACCGAACTCCTTATTTACGAACAAGACGGTGGTAAGTGTTTGAAATCTGACGCAGAACTCGAAACACGATTATAAATTTAGAAGAAGAATGCTATAAGGGTCTCTCGGTCATTGTTTTCATCTGGACTTTTAGGGCGATTTTCGTACCCCTCGACAAAAATGGACCAAAATCTGTATTTTTGGACTAAACGATGGCTAGTTTTTTGAAATTTGACGCTTGAACCCGAAACACTGTTATAAATTTTGGAGAATGAATGCTATAAGGGTCTTCCGGTACTCGATTTCAAA